>JAAGKR010005842.1:0-27201 GCA_011419295.1 Clarias macrocephalus
AAAGAAGAACATCTGAACATCCAGGACATGAATGCCACATGAATACTAGGACCGAAGGTTTCCCAGCAGAACATTGCCCAGAGCAGCACACTGCCTTCGTGGGCTTGCATTCTTCCCACAGTGCATCCTGGTGCCATGTCTTACCCAGGTAAGCAAACCCACGCACCCGACTAATCCATATGAAGGAAAACAACAGGTGATTAATCAGACCAGGCCACATTCTTCCTTTGTTCCATGTTTGCTGTGATTCCAATTGAGTTTTCTGACACATTTCTATCGTACCCAGCATTAATCCAACAACTTGTACCACAGTAGCAGATAGCCTTTACCCCCCCCCACATACATTGCTGGGTGACCATGACCCTGTCACCAGTTGACCTTCCTTGGACCCTTTTTTGGTACCTGTATAAATTATGCGTACTGGGAACATCCCACAATACCTGCCATTTTGGATCAGCATACCCATTTTCCCTACTTCCAACATTTCGCAGTTGCCTAGTATGTCCCACTCCTTGCACCTACTGTATTATGATGAGATAAAAAATCACATCATCGGTTTGACTGCAAAATGAAGTAAACGGCATGTTAGCCATTGTTGCCTGCTTTTATTCATCCTTTTTTACTCATATATTCCTCAGGCACACAAGGTTTTCTATCACCAAAACTGTAATAAAAAAATAATAAATTCACTACATGTGCTTCTTTTACAAGTTTTGGACTACTGTTGGGGAAACAGTGAACGGCTGCATTACATAATAGCATATTCTATATATCGTCTGCTCAGTGAAGCAAAAGTACTAACCCGGTAAATACTGTAGAAGCTGCCCTGAATAAACTTTATGCATTCAGTAGACTGTCGAAGCCTAGAAAAAGGACATTTATAGTCTGTTACTGGTACCCTCAGCATTCAGAATAAAATAATTTTATGATAAGTCATCAACTACTGAAGGGTGATGGTGTATGGTAAATTGAAAATTTTGGCCAGAAATTGCTCAGATCTTCTTGCTTTCTTATATTTAAATCGCCACAAACACAACTGCAGACCAATTCATTAATAGTGACAAAACTATGTGAAGTGGATTCATAGTTTTTTAAAATCATTCACAATTCATAGAGATTTGATCAAAACAATTTTAACAACCGTGCTTTTTTGGCTTTTTTAGGAACAAACAAACAAACAAACAAATTTATTTTTCTCTTTCAAAATGGATGGATCTCATTTTGCAGTCAAACCTCCCATTAATCCTTTAGTTAAATTAAACCTGTAACAATTCATCCACTTTACAAAAGAAACGATCACCCCATCTGTTCCGTCTATACAACCGAGCGACCTACTGTATGTCAGTCTGACTCAACTTCCCTCTACTCCTGCACCGATCTAAGTCATTATCCAGTCCTTCAGCTCAGTGGCATTTCAACATCACTTCTGTGCATCTGCGATAGTAGTGTTTACCCCAGGAGGCACATACACATACATAGATAGCATGGAGGAGTAATTGAATACATTCCCAGAGACTCCACTCGCTCCCTCAAGTCTCATGACTACAAAAAGCTTTCCCCAAATAATCCCACCAATCAGATGGATGTTTTTCTGTTGCTTCTTTTACTTTGATTGTCATCATCACAGGTGATACACACAATCAATAGCATCCTCTCCATTCCAGCCAGTACAGACAAACCTCCTCAGTAACTAACCTCCCAGGGATTTCCGTCCAGGCCAAACTCATTACTGCACGTGTTAACGAATGAGTTACTGTGCTGTCGGCAGCAGGTGAGAATTAAAGGATGAAGGCCATAGGGATAGAGGGCTGAAGAATGTATTTATTTCTCTGTTTACAAGAACAGAGGAATCCTGTGTTTCTTTTTCTTTATTGGATCTGTCGACAGAGCCTCAACCAGTAATTGGTAGTGCTCATGGGAATGGAGGAGTGTCATGAGTTTTATAAATAGCCGTAAACAGCTCCCGTCCTCTTCAGCTAGCTATAGCCTTTCAGACATACACAATGCCTTGTAGCACTGCTTCTAAGGAAAATTTCATTAACACACTGACCTTACCATATCATGGAATAGTCCAGTCTGTTTACTTGTGTGTAAAAGTGGTATGGCAAATCCATTTACTACATACTGTACATTTTGGGATAATCAGTCAAGCAAGTGCAAGGCGAAGCTGTGCATCAAACTGTCTAAAGAAGCAAAACACAAAGTATTGAAAGTAAAAATATACTTCGGTTCATTGTTCTCATTGTTCTTTTACTGCCGCCTTAAAGCATTCATCATCTCATAAAGTTTAAAGGGTGAATTGCCTGTAAAAGGAAATGTTTGTGTTACCCAGTGTACAGAAGAATGTTCCCTTTTCAGATAGTACAGTGGTCCTAAAGATTTATTACTGTATTTGTATTTACTGTAAATAGAACAGTACATACAGTGAACAGACATCAACCAACATTTGTATGATTATACAAATCATACAAATCGTGTGTGTTGGTATTAAACATGCGCGTACATGCACACAAGTCCAGTGGGATTGCCAAATTCCCAAACAAACTTGATTAGGAATCACTTATCAGTCATGTCTTTTTATAATGTTTTCGAATATTAGTTTTAAAAATAAAGCAGTATATGGTTCCTCAAGTCAGCTATCGAAAGGCAGTACAGCATAAAAGCGGAGAAGAAATTGCTCATGCTCAAGAGTCTGTTTGTCACATCAAGACAAACCCGCTTATAGCCCAACATCCTGAATATGTCAAAAATGTGCTTTTCATCCCTCATGGGAGGAAGGTTTTTTGTTTTGTTTACTTGTAAGATGGATTATTGTACACGGTACAAGGTCTGAACAGATACTAAAACTTTCCATCAGTCTCCTTGTTTTCATCCAAAGGAGGTTACTCACTTGTTCTCTATACCGCTTAGGCAGAATGAGATGCCAATCCATTGCAGGACGCGCACACACACACACACACACACACACACACACACACACACACACACACACACACACACACACACACACACACACACACACACACACACATTATTGGGAATACGGAATTGCCAAATAGCCTGCTCTGCATGTCTTCTGCCTGTGGGAGGAAAGCAGAGTACCAGAGGAAACCAATGAAGCATGGGGATAACCATACAGGTGCCATCCATATACATGTAGACCCAAGCTGGGAATCGAACCCCTTAACCTTGGAGATGCCCTTTTCACCACCATGTCACCTAATTTACTATTATTTTTTATTTTCTTATTATAACTTGAAAGTTTGTGACTATTTGTTCGTGATACATTTTGTGATGGATCATAATTAGAATCATATTTGGTAACTAAAGCACATACGTAATGTGTGAACTACACACAGCATTATAGGTACACAATAAATGCACCAAATATAAATGCTTACATATTAGTCGTCTGCAAAAGAAGTCTGTGATCCCATCCCATGTGGAAAGTGTACAGCTACAGGTGTGTACAGAGTTCAATAAAAGCAGCAGTGTAAGGCGGATCACTTAAACCACTAGCAGAGGTTATAAGGGACGTGTCCAGTGACATTAATGTTTGTTATTGCATGAGTATGTGGCAAAACTGAAGGTTTGCAGAATAAAGCATAGCAGCTTCATTGCGTGTGAAAATCCCGGGTAAATGGCTATCCATCTATTGTGACCAATTCACTTGAGATGGATTGCATTACTCGGTGTTCTGGTGTTTTATATGTGGCAGGTCTCTGGAGTCTGCTAATGTTCCTTCTTTATATGAGCCACAAAACAACCTGCCATAAGGCTGGACAAACAGGATGAGTCAGAGATAATATTTTGCCAGATTGTTAAGAGACAAAAATGGCTATGGTTTTTGCGTTAACAATCGCTTGGTCTTCTATTTCTGTCCGAGCTTCTTAACACTGGTGTGATGTTTAAGCTCTGTCCATTTTTGGAATGCATTCTTGATAATTATTGAATTTTATTTTATATGAATAACTCGATGGCTAGTTAAGAACAAGGGGCAACCTCCAGTACTGAGAAATGAGTCCTATGCGGATGTGCTCCAAAAGTGAGTCAGTCTCCATAGAGCCCATATTAAAATGTCCAGATTTAGAACAGAAATAAACATGTTTGTAGCGTAGTACAAAAACAGTTTTTTGGTCTCCATCAAAGTTTTGGTCTCCATTGGTCAAACCACTAGCTGTCTGCTCTGCATCACTTTAGCTAACCAGCTACCTGAATGTAGTTTAATGCTGTAGTTTAGCCACAAGAAATACAGGAGTCAAGATCCTTCAGAAAACCTGTGGGTGACGTCATTAAGTGTTTGTCCTGTTCTGTTTATGACACAGGTGGCACAGCAAACTTATATTAGCCCACTGCAGGAGCCGGCAGGTATTTACTGGCTAATCTAAGTAACACTGAGCGAGGGCTGAGACAATTAGATTTCAGATCCACAACAAAACATACTTTTTTTTTTTTCCTATATTCATGCCTCTAAGGTTAGCTCTTTGTCTGGGATTTATTATTTTTTTTTGGAATGTGTAAGATTTGAAAGGTTATGTGTGAGACTGTGAGATCTGGCCCCAAATTATGTGTCTCATGGAAAAAGCAGTCTGACGATCGCAGCAGTGCTGCTAAATGTGACACATTCGTACCAGCAAGACACACAAACATGCTACTACGATGTAAACAGTATACATTTTTTGGATACTTTTTATCCACAGATGTACATAATTAGCCTTGAATTTGGGACTGTATTAAATTATTCAGTATTCTGTTTCAATTCCAGTGTGTTAAAGTGTAAAAGCTGAAACTACAATAAAATTCTTATTGCCTACTTACAGTTGCAGGGTTGCTGCTTACATGTGAACTACTCACTCATTCACTCGCTGATTCACTCGTCTAGACCGCTTTATCCTGAATACAGGCTCACAGGGAGACTTGGGGCACAAGACTGGGTACACCCTGGCAATCCATTGCAGGGCACACACACATACCTGTATACACACTCATTCACACACTACTGGTACTTTGGGAACGCCAGTTAGCCCAATCTGCATGTCTTTGAACTGTGGAAGGAAACCGGAGTACCCGGAGGAAACCCACCAACCACAGGGACATAGAAGCTCCATGCACACAGAAGCAGGTGTCGAACCAGAACCTCGGAGGTGCAAGACGACAGTGCTAACCCCGCTTTGCATGTCAAATAGTTACAATATGAAAATACTGCTGTTAGATGTGCTACATTTTGCAGCCCACATCCTTTAAAGCTATTCAAACGTTCTCTGCATGATTCCATTTCCTTTAGTCCCTGCAGAAACAAAGTATTAGTCCAGTTCCCTGACAGTCCTCCTGGCTGACTTAGGCAACAGTCATACTGTATATTGCCTTTGCCTCACACGGCAAAGGCAATATACTGTACAGCCGCAGCTCATTAGCGAGATACTGGAAGATCTCTGCGTCCGTTCTGTTGATCTCCGTCTTTGGTTTCTATCAAAGCATCGGCTGTTAAAGCAGGGAGGTGAGGACAGAATGTGTCCCCCCTCGCAGATCAGATCAAGGGAAGTAAAAAAAAAATTTTAAAAAACGGCACCACCCATTATTCCCGACAAGGCCAAAAGGATCATGGCATGCTGCTGTGTATCTTTCTCATCCTTGATCTTTTCATGTCTCTCTGCTTTCAGCTTCACTGCACATAGTTATAGTAATTGCAGTTAACATACCTCAAGCTGCATACAGCAAGTCCAACTTTACAGTCAGTATTTTTCGAGAATGAATAACAGTTCTCTTCTACCTGTGTGTCTTCCTATTTTGCTGTCCTCGTCTCACTCCCTTTCTTTATCTCTGCAGGACTTTCTGGGACAGGCGTGCTGTACTTTGGGGGAAATAGTGGGCTCCCTGGGGAGTCGGCTAGAGAAACCTCTCGGGTAAGATCCAACATGCCTTGTTACCCATTTTCCTCCTTTAACTGATCCACCTGTGAGTATTTAAACCAACACATTGAAATCGGTCAGTGACAAATGCAGACAAAAAGACAACCCAAAGGTGATCTAGGAACATGGTGCAAACTCTATTGCAATAAGGCTATTAGTAATGGCAATGCTCAGAAAGAACTTTCTCAATACAAGATGACTGACGACTGGAAAGACTTTGCTCTGCAGAACTACATATGCATACAGTATGCATGCATTTTGTATGTACAATAGGGTCAGGGGTAGCTCAGTGGTTAAGGCATTAATGGTTCGGAAGGTCCCAGGTTCAAACCCCGCAACAACCAGGTTACCACTGTTGGGCCCTTGAGCAAGACCCTTAACCCTCAACTGCTCAGATATATAATGAGATGAAAATGTACAGTACTGTAAGTCGCTCTGGATACAGGTGTTTGCCAAATTCTGTAGTGTATAACATCTTAAGCAACCCCTCATTTCTTCATATTTGGTCAAATGGCCAGACTTTCTTGTATTTTTATTGTAGTCTTAAGAAATAGTTCTAGGAATAGAAGGACTTTCTTGGCTCCCATTTTTAGCCATTTTCAGAGGAATGTATTTTTGTTAGTTTTTTTGTTTTGTTTTTTTAGGCCACATGGTGATATGAATCATACAAGCGTAAAAAATATCATATTAAGGCATGAACCAATGAGATGATGATGGATGATGAGGCTCAGTATACTGATGATGTTGAATGCTGACTGGTTGGAATAGACAAGAGGGTGCGGCTGAGGTTGTTACATAAACAACAACGTTTAAATTGTATCATTATTATATTAGTAAATTGTATTTTATTTTATTTTATTTCATCTGAAACAAGAAGAAGATTAAATTGAAAACAAGAAACAAGAAGTAAACCAGGTAGTGAATGAACTAGAGCAAGCCTTTGATCAAGACCCATATCCATCCTGTGTTCAGCTGTACATGTCCCTTTCCCATGTAAGTGCCAGTGCCCTTGCCAAGTTAGATTGACAAGAAGGTATTCAAAGGGTTAATCAGAATAGCGTCTAATAATAGTATGAGACAAGATTCCATGTTTATGATTCTGAAAGCCAAATGACAGGGTGGAGCTTCTATGGCAGGAATATTTGCTCTTAGAAACAAATACTATTCTTCACATATTGTTTTTATTTACATCCATTCCATTTCAGGAAGTGCTTTATTTTGGTTAGGGTTGTGTGCAGGCTGGAGCAGGAATCATTGGGACATTTGGGTTCCTGAGGTTAATGCTACATTTAGGTGTTGCATAACATTAATTAACTGCATTAATAATTATGTAAAAAAAAAAAAATTGTGTGCGTGTTTGTTTGTGCATGCATCACTAAAGAGTTTTTTTCTTTCTGCTTTCGATCTCTGAATTAATAAAAATACAAACATTTTAAGTAATGAGAAAACTGTAAGGATTTCAAATGCTTATGATTTTCTTATAATTAAAACTATGCTTGTATAGCATTTTTATCCTAAATATCATTTCATGCATTATGATTAAAAAAAAATACCTGTATAAGAGAGTCTGATGAAGTGATATAAATAATTATCATGACAAGTTCCTGTTATTACTTACTTTCTAGAAATGAGAAACAGTTGTTTCTTAATGAGAATACCTTGCTGTGGTGAGAAACACCATGAATATTACAAAGCAAAGTTTGTGACTCCTTCCTTAATGACATTTTTGCTAATGAAAAGCGTAAGCAACAAAACAAAACAAAAAAATATATGTTTATGATATACTACAGATGCAGTATTTTATCAGAATGAAAGCTATAATATGAACCAGTCATTTATGTTACAGCAGGAATTATTGTCTGAAACGTGCTTTTTTTCCCCCAAAATTACTGTATATACCTCCAGGGTCCGGATTCGATTCCCCCCACGCTGTCTTTGTGCATGGAGTTTGCATATTCTCCATTCCCTTACTCTCCTGGAATAGGATCCAGGCTACCCTGTTATAGGATAAGCGGGTATAGCCATTGACTGAGTGTGAGCTTCCCTTTTTTCCCAGTAAACGTTTAGCAAGCACTTGTTATCAGATCTCTTATTACAGCCGTGTCATGAATGGTGCTACAAGCTTATGGTGTATAATGGTGTATAAGCTTTTAGTGCTGTTTTAAATGTGTGTTTTAGCTTATGATTGTTATTTGTGTACATATTTATATATTTGTTAATTTAATTAAGGAATTAACTGAAATATTTGTAAAAGCTATCAGATCTCATAATGGACTAAAATTCACATATTCTCCTCTTCTCTAATCAGTTTATTTAGTCATGCCTGTTGTATCCTCGAGTTGCATGCTGATTTACTAGTTGACAGTTTAGCACTATCCTTCCAGACTTTGATAGTGTGTTGAATAGTTCTTAACCCAGTTCCAGCAATTAAAAAAATCCTCAGTTGTTTTCTTGATGCCACCCAATAATTTGACCCTTCTGAAATTGCGACTGAGACACTAGTTGAGTTTGATGTATTTAAGTCCCAGCACTAACAAAAAGTTGAACTATTTAATTAGACCATTGCCTTAGTAATTTTGGCTAAAATTTGTCTTTAAAATTAATTCATCTATTAAAACAGGCACAGACAAAAATTATGTAATTGTAAAAAAAAAAAAAAAAAAAACACTTCTGGTTTCTGGTCTGGTCCTTTGTTTTTCTTTGCAACGTTATTCCAGAATTAAGGCTATAAAAATGCTGTAGCATTAACTGAGTTGTCAGGAATCTTAGTGTTCTGCAGTAATCCCCCATCGGCCCAGAGCAAAGTGGTCGAGATGGGCCATGATGATTCAATAGCTTGACATGATATGCTGTGGCTAGCCCATTAAAATGCTTTTTAACTTTATAGTCAATATGGAACCTAATAGACAACCAATGTTAATTCAATAAGACTGGCTTGATGTGCTCTTTCTTTTCCGGGGAAGTACAGTATGTTTGCATCTGTGTGAGTTTCCTTAAAGGAACAGGAGAGCTGTAGATACTGTAGTAGTGTCTTAGAGGTGTAACTTAAAGGTTTCTACTACTGAGCGGTCATAATGCAGTCAAACCAAACAGAGATCAGGCATGATCATAACCAAAACACAAGGCAAACTCAAAACGCAACATGAAATCAGCGCTCACGCTGTAGTGTTCTCATGTTAGAAACCATGTGCACCATGTTAGAAAAAAAATCCTTGGCAACGAGATTACGTTTTAGAGTTACTGAGCACATAGTTCTTGGCTCATCTTACCACACACACCCCCATTCCGAGAATATGCCTTTAACCAGTACGCTTATCCTCAAAAATTACATTTTCATACTTAAATTATTCATACCTTTCTCAATATGCTCTATTTAAGTATATGTTAAACAAAAGTTTTGTATAAGACATGTCTAAGGTGCTGTATAAGCAAGAACAATAAAGGGCTTTAGAAACATGGTCTGTGATTTTTATCATGTCATTTAATATGACATCAAGCTCTTGTAACATTTAGATGGCTGTTGATAAAACATCTACTTAGAGGGAAAAACTCAAGGCGGGGAATCTCACAGATATGACCATTATTACTGTACCCAAATAACAATAGTATAACATTTAGACCAACATTCAATCAATTGGGACAAGAAGGGATTGGACATTAAAACGCTCTGTCTCACCCTAATATTTAGAAGTATTTGCGTAAGTACAGTATGAATATAATGTCCATAGAGCTAAAGAGCTGTTTAATGAATTTTGCTTCTCCGAACAGATTTAGGTTACTTCTGTCAACAGTAAGAATGAATAACCGTTTGGTGACAGGATGTCAAGTACTACAATCAATCTACTGTACAACCATGAAAAGAGAAACGTTTTCACGATTTAAAACATCGCATAGTCATCGGCCCCTTTAAATAAAAATGAAATGAATGAATAAACGTTTAATAGTGCCGTAACGAAGTATATCTTTTGTAGCACACAACACATAAGCTACATGTGCGTTTGAATGAAAGAAAAGGAGCACAATAGAGTGCAGTAAGGCACCCCCTTCTCTTTCCTGTCTGTTATAGTCTGATATGAAAACCTGCACAAAAACAGACTCCTCTCATTTATCACTGCAGAAACAAATGCTCACTGGCACATGAGCGTAATTGCTGTAGTCTAGAACACAAAAAAAGAACACTAACATATAAAAGCCATAAATAGATTTTACTGTATAATTCCCCCCCCCTCCCATTTTTGCCACACAACATTATAATCATATTGTATTAAATTATAAGTCATATTTGGCAGTAAAACAAAAGGTCTGTATATGGCCTGTCCAATTAAATGACTTTTCCTTCTTAAGAAACTGTACTTACAGTATATAAAAGTTCATCTACTGTGACAAAATCTAACTCAATTAAAAGTAGGTGTGAGGACTGAAAAAAATCTGCTTGCATGAAAGTCGGGAAGAATCAACATTACAACATACATAATCATGTATTCAAGAGTAAAAGTCAATATTTTTAACTAATCAAAAATAAACAAACCAAACTCTACGATTGATTATATCTGTATATATAAAATATCTGTATGCTCAGGAATAAATGGATGTGTGCTGTATGTCCTTCATTCCTGACAGTTTTAACAGGCAGGTTCCTCTTAAGTACTGCC
The DNA here is from genome assembly GCA_011419295.1 of Clarias macrocephalus. Taxonomy (NCBI): domain Eukaryota; kingdom Metazoa; phylum Chordata; class Actinopteri; order Siluriformes; family Clariidae; genus Clarias; species Clarias macrocephalus. Next base: position 10,562 of record JAAGKR010005842.1, read on the forward strand.
AAAGTTTTATTAAATTCTGTCCAAACAGTTTTGCATGATGCTGTTACAAAATCTGGCCGGACAGACAGACAGACATGCAGACAGAAATTCCTTTGAGATTTGAGGTTTTTGACCCTTGAATGTATGAAACAGAAAGATATTATTGAAAGAGTTCTGACTAATGTACAGACAAAACCTTTCTTTTATTTATATGGATAGTGATTATGTAGGGGGAAATCTGTGCCAGAGGACATTTTAGTGCATTAGGGCAAACCGGAGACAAACTCCATTCATCATTAATGGTTCAGTTTTCATAGTGTACTTTCTATTTTTTGAGTAAGCCTTTTTTTGTAACGCTTTTGTTTCTGTTTTTTTGAGGATTTTGTCGGCTTGTGGATGCATTACCGTCATTTCTGTGTCTTACGTATACTCTGTCTAAACACGATAAACTATCGTGTTGATTGGGTCTGTTGAGTGGCGCATATAGCCATGCCCACCTCAAGGGAAAAAGACGAATTATAGCGCCAAATGCTGTGGCATAATCTGGCACATAACTGCTCATAACTTTACTTTTGCTCAACATTTTGAGTTCAATTGTGACACAGGGTTAACTTCATGTACTGCCAAAGTTTCATTAAATTCACAAAATTGAATTTACAGACAAAAATGTCTGTCTGTCTCATTTAGTTTTATTAAATTCTGTCCAGCCAGTTTTGCATGATGCTGTGACAAAATCTGGCTGGGCAGAATTTAATGAAAGATACTGTATAATTGAAAGAGCGGGTTCTGACAAACGTACAGACAAAACCTTTCTTTTGTTCATATAGATAAGTACGTATGTGTGTAATGTACAAATTTACAAGAGCTGAACTGAAGTCCAGTTAAGAAATGCAGACAGAATATACCCCTTTATTTACCCCTATATGCTTTGGCATTTTCAACCAAGAATTTCAGACTGATCACCACTACTGGCCCAGCTTCTCTAAATCAATAAGCAATTTGGATCGTGGCCACACACCCTTCACTGTAGCATATGCTGATACTGTTTGCTAAGTAATCCATCACCTGCTCTGGATGCATAGCTGACTGCAGTAAAAATCACAGTAAAAGAAAAAAGTAAAAGAAAGCACTTCCACAGCTAAGCCTCACCAAATATCCCTTTAGAGAGCAAAACCTTTTAAAGAACTTTGCATTTTGCAGATTCTGACAAAGCTTAAAGCCTGTAGAAAAAAATGATCTGTTATAAAACTTCAAGCTCGTGTGCTTCTTTTGCTGCCAATAAATATAATAATACAGTTTATTTATATTTATTTTATCCAAATATGCACAAAGTGTAGATCAAGAACATATTAGATTTCTGGTCATTTTTGTTGATTACCCTTTGGGGCACTGGTGGCTCAGTGGTAAGTGTTTCACCTGCAATGCGAAAGGCCAGTGTTCAATTCCCGTTCGATTCCCAGCAAGTGCCCAAACCCCAGCCACTGGATACACTGCCGGTCCCAAGCCAGGGTAAAATAGGAGGGTTGCATCAGGAAAGGCATCCGGCGTAAAACCTGTGCCAAGCTTGTACAGTATGTACAACCAAGTGTCAGCTAAGGCGACCCCTTGCCAGGAGCAGCCGAAAGACCAACAACATTTGTCGATTTACCTTTGATAAACTATAAACTTTTCTTCCTTGTTAGCAACATCAGCTTTATAACTCCAGTACAAAACTAAAGAAGCAAAAGTTAGCACGACACATGACTACACTGGGGCTGGGAATTTTATTTGACTATAAATTACATTTCGTCCTGTTCATGTCTAAAGTACATACAGTAGCTTATGTTTTATTGATGTATATTGAGTATCTCCTGAAAGTTGCGGTAACTAAGGGGAATGTTATTGAGAATGGTGTTGCAAGCCAATGCACCTGCACCTCCACCCTGATGGGGGGCACCTTTAACAACCCTAATGACTGTTAATTACAGATAATTATACAGTTTAATCAGCACACCAGCCTTGCATTCAGGAGTCTCTGCATAAGGAGAGGGAGGGGGAAAAAATAATAATTGAGAAGTGTCTCAGCGTGCCTCCACGGGGCTGTCAATGGATGGCGGGGGACAAAAAGAGAGAGGTGTGTGTGTTTGTGTTTATAATTGAAACTGGGGCATCAAGTGGATTAGTGTTTAGAATTTTTGCATGTAAAACCTTTTTATAAAAACCCTTTTTTAAAAAGTCTAAATCAAGAGAATCAACAGATTTTGAATAAAAAGCTTTTTGGTAAAAAAAAAAAAAAGAAAAAAAAAAGAGGAGTTCAAATAATTGGCTTTTTTGTGAGCTAAGCCAGTTTCTCTTATTTACGGATCTCTTCATGTCACTCTCATTAAGTGGTTCACCTTTCAACCTATTCTTACTTTCCTTACTTGTGCTATTGTTTAATGTAAACCCCAGTAGGGTTTGTTTCATATTGCCCATGCAAACAGTTTAACATGATGCTGAACATGATTCACAGCAGGGAGTTGAACAATTAAGCCAGAACACACAGGCTCTAACGTATATACATTCGCTGTTTAGTGAATCCACTCCTTCAGGTTAAGTGGGAGCACAGGGAAGATGAATGGCAGTACAATACGTTTTGAGAGAATTAGTCTCAGTAAGAATAAACAAAAAAATCACATAGGCTCGATTAGTTGGACAAAACACTGCAAGTAGGATTTTTTTTTCCCCCTTTAGATGTAAAGGTCACTTATTGAGCTGCTATCTTTAAATCAGACAGAGTGAGAAAATGGAGTGGAAAAGGGAGAGGGACTTGAGCTGAGCATCTAGATTGCTTTTAATGATGATTGTTATTTCATTCAAATCCGTACCGATGAGGGGGCGGGGGTGAGATAATTGAACGCGAGTCGATCCGAAAAACAGCTGTTCCGCGGCAGTGTAGCCGGTACTTAATTAGCTTGTTCTGTCGGGATGCTGATTGTAAATTCATGTGTCTTGATTAGGACTTTCAGGAAGGTAGTTTCACAGTGTAGAGAGGAATTTAAGGGGATGTGTTAAGGTGTCTATGTGTGTGCGTTTCCGCGTGGCAAAAACGAGCATTTATGTGTGAGTGAATGGTGATAAAGTAATAGTGATTATGGCCTTTTTTCAAAAACGTTTTTTTTTCCCTATGTGATTTACTAGAGTGATTACTAGAGTTTTTGACAGCCTTACCTATACTACACCTACACTGAAAAGCGATTCATGTATCAGGACATTAAAATTAATCACAGAATTTTTACTCCAGTAAAATGTCTAAGTTGAACAAACTTAAATACGTAAATAATGGTTAAACGTGCATGTTAAGGTAAATGATTCTCCTGGGATAGACTCCAGGATAAAGCTGTATAGACGAACCTTGGCTATTTTTTTTTTTTAGCACATCTGGTTGGGTTGTGTGGGATGTAGGATTTAGATGTAGATTATATTCTGCTTTAGTCTCACTTGTCTGTGTGGTTCATAAAAAGACATACTTTAAAGTACTTTAACTTCACGTTGCAGCTCAATACAATAGTATTAATTAAGTATCCATATTTAACAGTTCATCATTTTTGATTATTAATATGGCCTCATAGACCTTGACCAAGTATAACAGAGTTGTATTAGTGGCAAACTGGAAATGATCTTTATATGAATAATGGAAAAAGAAAAAAAATAGGCAAAGAAAAAATAGAAATTAAGAATGTAATTTGAATAAACTCAGTAGTAATTTAGCAAGAGCAAGAGCAGTGTGCACTATCACTTCCACATTTCTGTGATTTACACTCTCACTGGCACACTAAAATTAAAATCAGGTATTCATAGATTTTATAACAAGTTGTTCACATGTCTGGTCTTCCCACAGCAGTTTTTGCTTTGAGTCTTACCTTTTTTTCAGGTGACAAAGTTATCTCAGTGAAATATGGATGAGCCCCATGTCCAGGAGGCACCGGTGCACGAATATATTCATGCAGAAATATATTCATTATCTCTGCTGGGGTTCTTTGCCCAGTTTAATGGTTGGGGTTGTCATGGAGACCTGGGCACTGCTTTTTCCCTCTTGCTGTCTTATTCTTGTTTTCCAGGTCAGGTTATGAATGGTTGAACGCTCGCCAGATTTTCTTGACTGACAGGGTGCAACAGTTAGTCTGCCACCTGTTGGCTTGCTTTTCACTGCTATGAAACAGGCTGACACTGAGCGTGACTCTGTTTCTTTATTGTTACATTCCACTGCTTTTACCTTCTAGCAGTGTATGTACGCTGTAACTCCTTAAGTGATGTGTGCAAATGAGTGGTGTGTGTGAGAGGTTTTAAGAAAAGTGTGTAAGAGTCGTCACTGTGAGGAAATATGAAAAATATGAGGCTTTTTTTTTTTTTGCATTCTTCTGCATGTCAGTCTGTATGTTTCTTATGTTTGCGCACTGCCATTTAGAGGAGTAAGAAAGATTCCAGTAATAAAACTGACCTCACTGTATAATTAAAGTGAGCAAGGTTTTAATTAAACTCCTGAAATCAGACCAAGAATAGCACATCTCTGATTCATCGCTTGGACATGAGATTTTGCATGATTACACAGTTTATTCTAACGTGTAGGCTTTTTTTTTTGTGGGTGATGGAATGCATACTGATGTAATTAGGATGTATTACTGCCAGTTCTATTAGAGATTGGAGCTTCCATATGAAAGGCCTAAGTACAAAGGAAAGAGGTAAAAGCTAATAGCTGTCAGATCACATTGCCAGCTGATTATTGAAATATTAATGCAGACAGCCAGAATTATTGAAGCGTATAAAACAGATGGAATATAATGAAAAAATGTCATTTATTGCTTTTACTAGCACCTTCTTAGTTAAAGTAGTGGATTGTAATTAAAACTTCTCAAGCAATTTTATTGTGTGTTTTAGTTATAATATTTAAATATTTTGAATATTTATCAGTGATTTTATACCTCAAATAGCAGTAGTTCTATAGTATGCTTTTAAACCTTTGGTGCATCTATGTGTTAACCATGGAACATACAATTAGGGATTATTAAAAGAAAGTAATGAAGAAATACTATGAATTGTAATGTTTAACTTATTCAGCGGGTTAAGCCATTAAGCCAGCATGAATACATGATGAATACGATGCTACCTGAGAGAAGATACATTTTTACTTTACTAATAATACGAAACAAAAAAAAAAGAAAAAAAACTTATGTATTTACTTAGAAACATTTGTCCGAACTTTTGACACAATGCATAGACAAAAAGGAAAATGTTTACTCATTTGCCAGAGAATACATTCATATAATCATAATAAATCATTTTGAAAAAACATGCATTTCATTAATGTTTTTATTTGCCCATAACCTTATGTCATAGTTTCATAGTTTTGCATGACATATTTCAGATTTGCAGTTTACCCCTACATCACTTACTATCACACTATTGTTGATGAATCACTCACTCTTTCCAGAGGCTGAAGTATTGAAGTGGGTGCCCATGTTATACAAATTTATTTCACTTGCATTAATTTGCATTTAATTAAAAAATCCACTTATTATGTAGCTATCAATGTTACACTGCACTGCACAAAAGGAAGAGGTTATGAGGTTTGAACTTCTCAATTCCATTTTCTATAATAATAATAATAATAATAATAATAATAATAATAATAATAATAATATACCCAAAATAAGATATTAAAAACTTGTTGTCTAATGAGTGTTAATACAGTATATTGAATCTGTGATGAGTCCATGGAGGTCCAACTTTAGTGCCAGAGTTCTACAGGTTCTGTGTCAGCACTGCCAAGCTGCCATTTTTGTGCTTTTGAGCAAGGCCCATAACCTTATCTGCTCCAGGAGCACTGTGTCCTGGCTGATCAACGTAACAAAGTGGCCGACTTTGTGCTCTGATCCCAGCTTCCTAACATGGGGGGAAAAAAAGACAAAAAAAATGATTGCACTGTGCCAAATGTGACAAAGAACTGAATTAAATCAATGTATTATAGTTTTTCCAGAAAGCTTAAATGCCTTTTAGGTTATGCCCTTTTTATTATTTATTTACTATATCTTTTGCCAGATTGTCACCGTAAACTGCCTGCTCATAACATTTACTGTACTTAGTGTCAGCCTTGTGTGAACATTCTCTAAAGAAATGATCTTCATTTTATTGGACACAATCCCAGTCGTGCCTCTGTAGCAAGCAGTATAAGAGGCAGAGTTTAATAAAGTTTATATTTGTGTCCGTGCAGGCTGCTAAGATATGGAACCCTAAGGAGAAAAGCTCAAGGGAACTGTTGTGGATCTCAGCCTAGTGTTTGCTTTCTCAGAAATTGTGTGCATAAATGCAGCCGCAAGTTTTTTTAATTTTTTTTTTATGGGCTATTAAATGCCACAGCTAATGAAAACAACCAGCCTTTATTAAAAATGATAAATGTTAAGTTCTGTTAGACTGAGACGGAAGGTGAAGGTATAACAATGCTAAAGCCTAGGCAGGGTGCACAGCTGACAGCGTGGGTATTCAACATTCTGTTTTCTCAGTGTTCATCAAGAGAAGCAAGAGAAAAGCACTGTTACTTTACTTGTCAAACCAGACTTCCTGCTGAACTCTCAACCTCCCACTGAGTGCTGAACGGAGTTGGTTGTGGCTTTTAAAGCTTGGAGTTCTTTTATGCACATGGTAGTATCTGGAAGTTTAACTGCACTACTGACATGCTATTTTATTTTCATAGCTAGAACCAAAATAGTTAAGATATGCGTGGTATATCAGAATTTAGCTTTTCATTCCATAAAACGGTCATATTCCAATATACGACACGGCTTAAGATCAAACCTGAAAGATAGAAAACACAGCTAAAGGAATTGGCGACTACTGTAGAATTACGACGGCAGTTCAAGCCAAATATAAAATTTCACTAACACTCTAACACCAAATGACATTTATAGAAAACTTCATGCATATATTTTTTAAAGAAGGACAATCCTGGCCAGCTATTGAATTAAAGAATCAATTCTTGGCCGGGAACATCATTCTTTAAAGTGCATCCGTGTAACAGGTGATTTTATAGAGAAACAAAGGTTTTCTGGTTATTCTGCACAATCAAATGTTACAGTTTGACTTTAACGCCCGTGTAGAAAAAATATCTAGACTATGTAACAGACTTTGAAGGGTCATAGCAGCTGTTTGTGGAATCTTTCCAAACTGATTTTCTTTGATGGGCTTTTCTTAACCATCTTTTAAGCGGATGGGAACTCTGCTCTTAAGATGTTTATGGTCACTTTGCTATCAACGAAAAATGTCCACCGTGGAAAGTTTATCTATGATTATTTTCATCAGTTAGTTCCGTCCAAGCAATCTGATTGGATGAAAGTAGGCCAGTATGTTCTGCAGTACTGCAGAGAAAGCACCTGCCTGCCAAAAAACACATTCACACTTTCAACTTTTTGAAACAGTTGATGTTAAATCGTTCCACGAGCTGTGGAAGGATATACATTGCCAGCAGAAAATAACTGGTTAAATTAAGAAAGAAAAGAATTCGTTAAAGAAAAGAAAAACCTAATCAGTTGATAATACAGTAAATGTTGTTTGCAGACCATATCACAGCTGTCCCATGTAAAGCAGATAAATGTAAGTCAGGTTCAAATGCAAATGATATAAACAGCCCCTTTTGTGGAAGTGAATTATTAATTACTGCTGGTGGGGGTTGCATTTTCTCCATGTTGGTTTACTCTGGGATTTCTGTTTTCAGGGGGTATTTACACTTTGTGCCCAGTGTTTCCAGGATAGGCTCCAGATCCCCATGACCAGGATAAAGTGAATTAAGATAAATGAAGAGCTTGCTGCTTACTGCATGTTTGTTTCCCCAAAGTGTCACAAATGAAAATTTTACTTAGAATTTCCGGGGGGATCTAAATCCAGTTTTTGACTAAAGGAGGTAAAAACATTCTTACACAGGTTTAAACGAGCCTGCATAAACAGGCAGAATGTTACAATGTTTATAGTCACTAAAGAGACAATACTTATTATATAAAATACAGCAGGAACAAAGACTGACCGGAATTATTATGCAGCATTGCTTGAGTAAACATTAATAATCCTTTTGCTAAAATGTTAAACCAAAAGCCAAAAATATTTCTCTTTCCATCAACAGTGGCATTCCGGGGAAGAAATGCGGCACCGTTATTGTGAAGGTTGAAGAACTGAACAATTGCAGAGTAAGTCATCCTGAGTGGTATGTTACACTATATCATGTCTTTGCAGTTGCTTTAAATGACAATCTTGGCCTCCGGGTGGCGCAGTGGTGAAGCGCTCGCCCTATCATCCGGAGATCGCAAGTTCGATTCCCGGGTGATGCTGCAACCTCTCGCAGCCGGAGGTCTAGAGAGAGCTGATTGGCCGAGCTCTCTCAGAGGGGAAGGTTGAGAGGTACTTGGTGCTCCCACATTAATCACGGCTCTACAGCCAATCAGGGGCGTGTGTGAGCTCAAGCAAGCGGAAGGAGCGGATAGCGCTGTTCTTGCTGCCTGAGCGAGCAGTTCGAAAAAGATGGGCTCGGCTGGCGTCATGTGGTTCGGAGGAAACACGTGATAGTCTTCGGCCCTCCCGACTGAGTGGTAGTAGTAGCCTTAATGTGGGAGCCCCCTAGTGATGGGGAGGAATTGGGCACGACTAAATTAGGGAGACAACTCTTGAGTATATCCCTTTGGCTCATCACTAGACAGTGGCGTCTCACTGCCTCAAATCTGCACATAGAAAAACAAATGAAAGTGGCAAAACATCAAAGTAATGAAAATGACAAATGTGCTAATAAAGCTAAGCTAATCAACAGTCTTTGCAGAAGCTGTCTAAATCTGGTTGGCTATACAGTACGTGCTATATGCTCTGAGTGTCACCCATACTAATACTGAGTAGAACCCAATATTGCTGTCAGAGCAGTCCCAGTTTTTAATGGTATTGATTCCGCAAGTGTTGGAAACTGTTTTTAGTAGAGTATTTCCCATTGGCTCATCTCTGATCCGTGGTGTCTCAGTGACTCCAAACTGCGCATATAACAACAAATCAGACTGGCAAAACAGCCAACGTTTTTTGGGCCAGGAATCCCAGCTGTGTCATGAATACATACTTGTGCAGATTATACACTTGTAGTTTACAATACATTCACTACTGTATACAGTATGTGACCAGATGACACTCTGACAGTAAGGAAGGTGTGTGCACATGCCAGTCTTTGTGTCCACATATGTATGCTTGTCAAAAAGGATTTCTCATTTGTCTCCTTAGTTTTGCCACCTGGCTTCAGTCAAGCAAATCTAAAAGACTGCGCCAGACCGTTTTGCAGGCACACAATATCATCTGCTCAAAATGAGGCGGTTGCCAAATGCTTAATTCTTGTGCACTGGTTCTATAGTGGCTTTATCCCTTTCCTGCAGGAATCTGTAATGATGCAATTTTGTGGCAACAAACTGGACAAGAAGGATTTCTTCGGCAAGTCTGACCCTTTCCTTGTGTTTTACCGCAGCAACGAGGACGGAACGTGAGTTGGCTAACCTTCCTGCAAATAAAAGTTGTTAAATTGTCCTATTTCCATGCTATTTAAGGGACTAAATCCTGAGAATACTGTGGCAAGGCAGTGGACATAGAGCTTAAGTGATACGTTTAAGCTTAAGTAATAGGCAGCAGATCTTTTATACAGACAGTGATAGACGCATGACAAATGATAGATCTAACACTTTGAATTGAGATCTGGTGACTGTGGATGCCATTTCATTTGAGTACAGACAACTCATTGTCATGTTGAAGAAACTAATTTGAGATGATGCATTTTCCTTGGGTCATAAAGGAATCGACATTGTCAGCAACAATACTTAAGTAGGCTGTAGGATTTAAACAATGCTCATTTTGTACTAAGGGGTTAAAGGTGTTCTAAGAAAATATCCCCAATCCATTATGCTAATAAAAAAAACCCTGGCCTGAACAGTTGATACAAAGCAGGTGTATGGGTTCATGGTGTTTATGCCAAATTCTGATCTTATCATCTGGATGTCGCAGCAGAAATCGAGACTCATCAGACCAAGCTTTTTCTTTTGTTGTCCAATTTTGGAGAGCCCATGCAAATTGTATCCACAGTTTCCTGTCCTTAGCTGATAGGAGTGACACCTGGTATGATCTTCTGCCACTCTATCCCCGGTTTGACATGTTGGGTGTTTGTTGGTGCTTGTGGCATACCCCAGCTGTAACAAGATGTTATTGGAGTTACTGTTGCCTTTCTATCAGCTTGAACCAGTCTGGCCATTTTCCTCTAACCCCTGACATCAACAAGGCATTTTCACACAGAGAACTGCTGCTCACTGTATTTTTTCCTCCTTTTCACACCATTCACTTAGAGATGTTTGTGCATGAAAATCACATACACAGTAGATCAATAGCAGAAACACTCAGACCAGCCTGTCTGGCCCCAACAACCATGCCACACTCAAAGTCACTTTCTTCCCCATTGTGATGCACTGATCAACCTCAACAGACTGCCTTGAACATGTCTACATGCATAAATACATTGAGATGGCTGATAAGATATTAGTTACTTTAACATGCAGCCTAATGAAGTGGCTGGTGAGTGTAAATATGAACTTCAGAATATTATGAATATAATTTGTATTCTTATTATTCATTATACATTTTTTTCTCTGTTTTCTTTGCATGGGTATTAATACTCATTAAAAAAAAATCAATTAATGACCCTATAACGAACACACATAGTGAATGAATAAAATTATTTTATTTAGAGTAGATATCCTGCAGAATACCCTGCAGAAAAATCTTTACCAGGTGTGTAAGGCTGTTTTTTCAGCTTTCTTAGGAAAATTGATGAATTGCATTACTGTACTCTACCTAAGAAGCATCAGTAGAAGTAATTTAAACACTGTTTCTAAAAGCACTTACCACCTGGCTAAGACGGCCTCTCGTTGTGCCTGTGTTTTGGCAGTTATTTTAAACTTTTGTCAGTCGACTTAAACTGTTTTCTTTTTCAGAGGAAGATTTCTGGGGTAAATTGCCACCCAGATTATAAGGGTGTCCCGATCCGACATGAAGAATAAAATGGATAACAATACAAAAAATATTAAATCAAAATACGGTTGTCTGTTAAATGAGGTATATCAAATGTGTCTGTCAGGAAAGTGTTCATTATTCCTAGTTTTACTGTCGCTAATTGGAAAAGAGGAACATTTTGTCCCTAAAAGCATAACTCCCATGTTTCAATTAGTGCACTGTAAGGTCACTGTCATTATGCTCTTTAAATGCTCTGTGGGCAGTGAAAAATCCATATCTGCTGATTGCCAGTTCAGAACATACAAATGAGGTGACTGAACTCACAACAGTGATGGATACCACCTTTCCTCGACCTAATGGCTACAGAATATTGACCTAAGCTGCTGTTTTTACTATAGCCCTGAAATAAGGTATTTTTGACTTGTACGTGTGGTTTAGGTAGATAAAGAAAGAGGGTTGTGTGCAGCTGAGTAACAAAAAAAGCAGCAGAAGCAGCATGTGATATCTATCACAAGTGAATCCTTACTTGGGAACGGGCAGGGGATGGGGGTCGATTCAGTCATGAATCGCGATTATTTGTGTGGCAAATCACATATTCTCACATTGACTCCAAAATCGATTTTATAAAAACTGTTTTACATTTCTACTAGAGATAAACCAGTCGATCAGCTGTGACAAGAATTGGCTTTTTTCAGTTTGATTGGTCGTGACTGGTGATCAGCCGATCAGCCTCAGATATAAACAGTTCTGTACCCTTTTCTTAACTCGAAAGAGTCTTAACCACTCATTGCACATGCTTACACAAGTCTCAGAACACAGTGGCTGCAAATTAGTCAAATTTTTTTTGCGGGTTAGAAGCCCCTCGTGCCCGCATTAACACCCACTGTCCCGACGGGTTTTGAGATTGTAAAGGCATTTGAGGAAATAAAACTATTTACACATTTTTATCTGATGTTATAGGAGTGAATTATTTCTTTAGAAATAATAATTATGCCAGATGACATAACACAGATACGTACTGCTCAGTAAACATGTAGCTTTCTTTTCTTGCTTAATTTTATTTCACGTAAAATGTTAAGTCAGATGTCTTTGAAGTTAGTTTGTCATTTTAAATGCTGCACGAATGTTTTAAGAAACGGGCTACATTTAATGAATCATTAAACCTTTTTAGAGGTTTAAATTTGTAACCATTCTGGGAGAAAATGTAACATCGAATCGGGATCAACTGTGATACTTTATTTTACAATTTTAATCAAATCCAGGGATCGTGAGAATCTTGTATCAGGTGGTGACTGATGATCTCCATTTCTACTCATAAGGCTATAATCAAGACAGTCTTTTCAGAAGCTGTCTACAGCTGGTTGGCTGTGTATGTACGCAATGTCAACCATGCTAATCCTGAGTAGGACCCATTATTGCTGTCAACACAGTCATCACGGTTCCCTATGGTATTGATTTCATAAGTGCTGGAGAATGCTTTAAGATTGTGGTCCATGTTAACCTGATTGTACTACATAAATGTTGGCATGAGGGTCGGCAGGAGCTAATTCATGCTGTGAATTTTTGACATATGACAAAGCGGAACCAGATTATGGTTATCTGCTACTGTAGCCCTTCTGCACTCACATGTCCTACTGTACGTGGTATGCATTGTTAGATGCTATTCTGCTACTCATGGTTATAAAGAATGGTCATTTCAGTTACCGTAGACTTCCTGTCAGCTCAAACTAGTCTTTTCTGCATGCAGAAGTGTAATAGCTGTAATTACGCAATGCTTTTTTGTTGTTTTTCCCACAGTCTAAGTCATTAAGATAACATTTTTTCCCTCATACTTATGTTTAATGTGAACTTTGTCTAAAGCTCATTAGGTGTCAGTGCATGATTTTATCCAACGTGCTTCTGCTAAATAATTGGACATTGGGTAACTGCATGAATGAGCAGGTGCCCAAGACCTTCCTGAGCAAATGCGTATGTTGTATGTATAGCGCATAGTACTACTCTGTTTGTCATGTCCTTGGTTACTGTGTAAACTGTGTGTAACATCCCCTGCCTTTTCATAATTATATTGTTCTCTGTTCCCATGGCTGTAGTGTTTAATGAGTCTCACCTGTCATTTGTGACCTCAAGTTTAGTTTGTCTCATTAAACCCTCAGTGTTTCTCTAGTGCATTGCATGTAATGCAATTCTGGGTCTTGGTTCCATGGATGTGTTTCCTGTTTGCTTGAGCTTTTTATATATATATTGCTATTTTTGTTGAGCTTAAGCCAATTTTACCTACTGTTATTTTTGTAGCCATAATTGCACACGCCTAATTTCAACACGTCTGTCTGATTTTTCTCTTATTTTTGTTTCATGAAATACAGTAGGCTAATTCCAAGCACTGCTCAGTTACTACAGCAACTAATCCAAAGTAACCGTGTCAATCTGCATTCCTTTGCTATTGGTGCATTCCTTTATAACGCTATTAAGACAGTGGTGTGCTGAAAGATCGGGAAGGTTTGCCTAGCGCATATATGTACCTTTTGAATAATTTTTTTTTTTTTTTTTTTTTTTTTGCTAAAGCATGTACTGTTTGCATGCAATTCCTTAACAAAGAACAAATTTCTCAGATAATTGTGCATGAGAAAATAACTCACTTTTTTACACACTTTACATCATGCTACTTATTTCTATGCTAATGAGCTATATAATTGCTACAGCTACATGAGCTAATATAATGTACAATAAGAATATAGTGCATGTATATATCAATGTCTACTGTGTATGCACAGGAATTCTCAAAATAGTTTTTGGTCTGCAAATGTTTGTTGAACCTAGCCTTGGACTTAACAATCACCAAATCTAAAGCCTAATAATCACTGTTACTTTGGTTAAGCCATGAATTGGCCTGTCTGTATATGTGATAAGTGCCAGGGCTTTGTGTACCCATGTGGGAATTACTAATTATTCATTTCACTTTTTGACAATACTTTGTTAATGTGTATGACTGAGGTGTTTGTGCTCGTGACAGATTCACCATTTGCCATAAGACAGAGGTGGTGAAGAACACCCTGAACCCAGTATGGCAGGCCTTCAAGATCCCCGTCAGAGCCTTGTGCAATGGAGACTATGACAGGTAGGACCTCAGCAAGTGTGTTTAACAGAGGCATGTTATAGTTCTGTAGTTACTCTTGACACGCACACATACTATACATATTCACCGATTAGCCATAACTAATTGGTATGACCACCGACAGGTGATGTGATTGTCTTGCTACAGCTACTGTCACCTGCAAGGCAGCAAGTGAACATTTTGTCCCTGAACTTGATGTTTTAGAAGCAGTAAAAAAAGACAATCATAAGGATTTGATATGACTCCATACTGAAATATATGTATTTGGATACAGTGTCATTGACGATTTGGCCTAATACTTTTGTCCGTGTAATTATTACATATATATGATTAGCACCATTATGAAAAATACAATATATACAGTATCTACACACACAATACTGTTACTTAAATAAGTAATTTAGAATAGCTGACCTTTGTGTCTTAAAACAACAACTGGCAATTTTATAGTTTTGAAAAAATCCAGTATTTTTCTAGAATGTAGAAAATAAATCCAATAAAAACTTGGATGCTAGATGCCCAAACTTTTGTGTGTGTGTGTGTGTGTGTGTGTGTGTGTGTGTGTGTGTGTGTGTGTGTGTGTGTGTGTGTGTGTGTGTGTGTGTGTGTGTGTGTGTGTGTGCGTGTGTGTGTGTGTGTGCGCGGGTATAGCCCACAGCTTCTGCTTTATGTGATTTAAAATGGTTAAGTCTGGGGGACCGTAGGGGTGTGTTTATGGAGATAAGAGCCTGTAGTGCACTCATGCAGAGAAGTACTGAATGTCGTGCTGTCATGTTAGTTCTGGTGACAGGCCATTGTTAGGACACAGCAAAGCAAAAAGCTTGTGGATTTTGACACAAGAAATGTGTGCTGCATGCTCATTTGTTGTGCCGCTGCTAACAGTTAGAGTGGTGATATCTGTGAATTATATGAAAGTGAGGTTTTTAATTAAGTTTTTGACGCAAGAAATGATGAAACTGAACATTTATGATGAACAGAAGCCTCTGAACCCTGACCAATGAGTGCAAACCCCTTTATATCCTCAAACTCCTATTATCTGGCAGTTTTACAGATCATTTATATAAATGGAGGTTAAGCTGTCCAAAAGAAATCCATCCCTATTTTGCACTCAAGGGCTCTACCTTTTTAAATGGCTCTGTGCAGCACTTAAAACCTTACCGCTCTCTGCGGGCTCCGAAGAAGCCAATTCAATGCTCATGTTGTAATGTAACACTAATGACTAGCTTTTGTAGTATATGAGTCCATGATTCATATCTCTTTCTCTGTATCGCTCAGTTACTTGCCATAATCTGCCCATGCAGTGAATAGTAAAATGTAAAAGTGCTGTCGGGGATGATAGCCAGAGTCGATGGAAAATGACTTACTTGCTGAGAGCACCATACTTCATCTTCAGATACTTAAGATACTGATTGAGGCAAAAATGAAAAAAAAAAAAAAAAACGGCTGGTGTGAAATGAGACTAGGGTACAGTGGTCAAGCTGACATCTTTCTCTCTTTCTTTCTCTCTCTTTCTTTCTTTCTCTTTGTTTAGAACAATCAAGATTGAAGTGTATGACTGGGACAGAGATGGCAGGTAAAGTGTTTAACCATTCAAAGTAACAGAAGTATTTTTGCCTACTTAATATTGAACTCATTTAAATGCATCTGATGTTTGGCCGATTATCAATTTTATCATAAAGTTTGTTTCAAAAAAGAAAAAAACTTTCATTCACGTTCTTTTATTTTGTTAGAGTCAAACTTGAGTAGAAGCCTGGCATATTTCTTTAAGTAGTTTCCTTATTAATTCATTCATTTCCATTTATTTCCATTTCTGTGCAATGGGAAATATGGCACCTAGTTATATGAACAGAATATGAACATTTCAACATAAACAGAATGGCAACAATTAATTAACTACAAGCATAACTTTAATTACCCCTTGGAGGAGTATAATGTACATCTCCAGTTGGCCAAAGCTGGATTTTAGAAAATGAAACACAAAAAAGCATCTGTACTACGGGAGTAGAGAGCTAAATGAGACACAATTGGAATCTAATTGATTTGAGGCAGAAATTAGGCAGGATTATTATCCAAAAACAAACAGACACTACTGTCTCTCTGTACATAGCTGCAAGATAGTTTTAATGCAGATTTCAAACAGGGATATGCTCTTATAATGAGTTGTTTAGTGAGTGCAGGAATGAAACAGATGGCGGTGGTTTGCATGCAGAAAAATGAACAACATAACTAAGTGTTAAAAGACATCTGATCTAATGATAAACCTGTTTTAAATCTTACCCTATATTAAAATGAATTTCTCTTTGTGTGTGTGCGTGTGTGTGCGTGTGTGTGCGTGTGTGTGCGTGTGTGTGCGTGTGTGCGTGTGTGTGCGCGTGTGTGTGCGTGTGTGTGTGTTTCTATATGTATGTCTGAATGCATGTGTACACATACAGCCACGATTTCATTGGCGAGTTTAGCACGAGCTACAGAGAATTGTCCAGAGGCCAGTCCCAGTTTAATGTATATGAGGTGGGTGACCTGCTGG
>JAAGKR010005842.1:27221-47694 GCA_011419295.1 Clarias macrocephalus
TTAAAAGACATCTGATCTAATGATAAACCTGTTTTAAATCTTACCCTATATTAAAATGAATTTCTCTTTGTGTGTGTGCGTGTGTGTGCGTGTGTGTGCGTGTGTGTGCGTGTGTGTGCGTGTGTGCGTGTGTGTGCGCGTGTGTGTGCGTGTGTGTGTGTTTCTATATGTATGTCTGAATGCATGTGTACACATACAGCCACGATTTCATTGGCGAGTTTAGCACGAGCTACAGAGAATTGTCCAGAGGCCAGTCCCAGTTTAATGTATATGAGGTGGGTGACCTGCTGGATTTCACAATTTTTCTTTTTTTCATGCATGCCTTTCTCTGAATGTTTTTCTCAAATTACGTTCTCCTTAAGGGACCGCTGACTCACACACTGTTCTTTTGCAATTTTGAAACTAAAATAAAGGAAATAAACATTACTACCAAGTGCAATAACATTTTTATAGCATTAGAGGTGTTTTTATTGATGCACTGTGTTATATTGTTGAGAAGAAATTAATTGTGCAACCCTATATTACAGTTACAGTATAAAATGATGTAACACTATTACAGCAGAGCAAGGATTAAATTAAGGAAATTGGTAAGATATTTTACGCAGATTTGTTAGAAGCTCTTTATTATCTCAGATAATAAACACTATTAATTGTAGCACATCTGAAATATTTTGAAAATATTCTGAAAAAAATAATATTCAGTGCAGACCTTTATTTAGAAAACATGAAAATATAGCAGAAACAATGGTAAAGAGGAAAAACATCCCTTAAATTGACAGAACATTATGACACAGGGCTGAACGTGATTAGTGAAGTATGGCTTGCAATGGCAGTGATGTCTGGGGTTGTGGGTCAGGGAGGAGGAGTGACACCCGTGGCAATGCTGTCAATCAAACTGGCATGGTGCTCAAAGACAAATTCTAATGACTGGCTGATTAGATAAAGTGACTGAATGAATAAAGTGCTTTTTATGTCCTCTGGCTTGGATGTTGTTTGCGAGGCTGCCCCATAGCCTTCCAGCTTGTGCTGTGCTAGGGAGGCTGCCATGTCAGCTCCTTGCAGTTCCCAACATCCAGAGGAGGTCCTGGATAGTTCTAAGTTAAACTGGGTGTTGGTCACTTCTTGCAGTGTGTTGCTATGACTGCTGTACCCATCCGCTCTTGTACATGACATGTCACTGATTGCACGCACTTGTGTTCCCTTGTGTCTTGTTCTGCATAATTTATTTTTTTTTTTGAGTATGTGCTTGTCTTGCAGTTGTCATAGTTACTTGTCGTAACTTTGTGTTCCTACTTAGCTCATGTTCATATTTCTTCGCCTTCTTTACATAGTTCCTGTTTGTAGTTACAGTATCTTTTAATACCTCTGAGAATAAATGTCTGCACTTGAATCCTTCAATTCCTAACAATGTTAATTATAGACCTCTGCAACGTAAACAATATTAAGTTGTTAATTGATAGTAAGATGGCTTGTTTAAATTGAATCAAGTCATGAGAACAATTACTTATAGAAGTACAAGCCTTTAAAATATCATTATGTAATTTTCATCCAAACTATAATTTGTTAAATTATACAATCTATTCTTATATCATTTGCACATGTGTTCAGAGTGGGGCGCATAGGTGTCAGTTAATGATCTGATGCATTCTGTGTTCCGCTGGTGACAGCAAGTGATTGCTTGCTATGAGTTAAGGGGGAGGTGGAATGAATATAAGATTTCACAGTCTACAGATGGAAGCACCTTCGCTCATGCTGGAGTGGTTAATGCGCATATTACGAGAAGCAATGATGAGCTTTTCAACAGCATGTCTTTATTGATGCTTTTGTGAGTGCTTTAGTATCTGCATGAACATTTTCACGTCATCCATATTCGCTCTTGCTCTCTGCCTTTCTTTTATCTCTCAATTGCTCTCACTCACACACACACTGTTTATTTGAAGTGCAAACCACTCCAGGACAGTTATAAAATGATTCTCATCAAGTGCTAGCAGCTTCTGCCCTCTGTACCTCCGTGTGGTGTGTTTCGATCAAAAATGCGTTGCCGATGTTTAGGAATGCGCATTTTATCATACTGCCTGTAACTTAAAGACAAGTTTCACTCCATTTGCAGCAAGAAATAATGTGGATTGCATCACAATTAACAGCAAAACAAGATAAATATTACATTTTCCAGAATAATATTAATATTAAAGTGTAAAAGCAGTTACAACTGATGAATATGAATGTCAGTGTTAGCCTGTACTGACAAAAGAATGGAAAACATATATATATATAGTATAGAATATAATACTAGAAGTGTATGGGCAGTATTTCTAAAATAAGTGACTACACAACATTGTAAAAAAAAAAAGTGTACTCTAACAATGAACATTTCAGGATATGACATGAGCCAGGACATTGTATACTGTATTAACAGAACTGTTTACAGAACAGATCTTCTATTCACAACCTGACCCACACCATTATGTTGGTGTGGGTGTTGGATGCTAGTTAATGTAATTGTTGTACTGTGAACCCTGTATAACCACCAGAGGCAGTGAGAATAATGTGAAAACCATGTTGGGTGACTTACTGGTCATTAAGATAGTTTAGGAATAATGCGTTTCGCAATACAAATTTCACGTTAAGAACTCGCCTCCAGAACGTATTAAATTTGTACAGTACAGTAGATAGAGGTAAAAGTGACTGTCTCTTGATTGCCTCACAAATGAATGAAAAATATCTGTCTGTTCCAACAGGTAATTAATCCAAAGAAAAAAGGAAAGAAGAAAAAATACCTCAATTCCGGAACGGTAAGTAGAACATGGGTAGTCCTTATCTACTTCTGTGCAGGGTGTAGGAGTAATCTGTGGAAGGATGCCTGCTATAATTTTAAATTTCCGCTGTCAAATTAGTGCAGCTCTGATTGGGTTTTACAGTAAATGGAAGCTGTGTACTGTAAAATTAATGAGGTGTAATAATTCGCTAGAGGCAATCAGTATGCTCTGTTAGAACTGTCGTCTTGCTCTCTTTCTGTTGTTAGGTTACACTTCTATCATTCCTTGTGGATATTGAAGTCACCTTCCTAGACTACATTAAGGGCGGGTGAGTGGTTATTTCTATGCACCATGTCCAAGCACCAAAATATAGGGCATAGCTGGCAAATTTCTTTTTGCTTTTTTGCTTTTATTGAAAACACTGCATGTTCAGTGTGGATTTTTTTTTTCTTTCTGTGTAGCATTGTTAAACACAGTGCTGCTGTTCTACAGTGCAGAGCAGCAGGACTTTTGAATGTCACCTGTATCCTGCTGAGAGACTGGAGCAGAATGAATACATGCAGGCAAAAACTGTGGGTGGAAAAGTCCATTTAGAGTGCGGGGAGAAATTTGGGCAGTGCTGATCCCTGCCCAGGTGTGTGTGTGTGTGTGTGCGTGCGTGCGTGCGAGCGTGCGTGTGTGTGTAAGCATTTGAGTGTGGACTGTCACTCTAAAAAAAAAAAAAAGTGAAAAGAATTTATTTATATAGACCAGACACATAAAAGTTAATGATGGCAACACTTTAATGTGGCCTTTTGTGCTTTATGTCCGTGCAAATGAATTGCCTTTTGGTAAATCATGTGAAGCTAATTTGTGGGCTCATCAGCTGCAAGATGAAGAGTGGGAGGAAGGTGCAATGCCAGTTAGGTAGCAGACACATGATGGAAACAGAATAGACTATTCTTACCTTACATCCACACAGGACTATCTGAGCTACCAAACTTTTGCTTTTGCATGGTGTCTCTGTTGAAAGAGTTCCCAAGGGAGATTGGGCCTAGACGACACATTTTCTTCAACAGTCCAAAGACATGCAGATTAGGCTAGTTGGTGTTCCCAAATTGGCCGTAATGTGTGAATGCTAACCGTACCACAGTTGTAAAAAATGGGAATAAATACAATGGTCCACGGTCCTTAGTTGTACTACAGAGGCTCCTAGATTAATGGACGGATGCAAGTGAATACTAACTGGTTCTTTGAAGTTAGAGCTTTTCCTCATAGAGGAGTGTACCTATGCAGTTTTTTTTTTTGACGTCTCAGGGAGGGAAACATTGATTGTTGTTTATTTTTTCTTTTCTTGGCTGTTACGTGGTGCGATATGAGAGCACCATGGGATGTAATGATAGTTGTAAGAGCTCTTATGCAAGGTTTCTAAGGAGGTTAATGAAATAGGAGGACGTGAGAGTGCTTATGACACACTCTGGAAGACCTTCCCATTTGGAGTTAGCGTGGCATCATTAATTGGAACTAAAAACACCTGATGGGGCTCTGATAACTAAAAATAAAGCGCTCAACCTCTCTGGAAGAGTCAGCCCTTTCTGAGGGCTTACAGGTATGTGTTACTTATATTGTGTTTTTAAACTTAATCTGAGACTGGTAGCACACGCGTGACCGAAGGTGTACTGCTCTTTCTCTCTTTCTGTCAAGAACGCCGGCTTCTTTCGTGGACATTGACTGAGTCTCAGTCTTTGTCTTTGGCTTGTCTTGATACGCGCTTTGTCTTTGCCTTAGGCCCTAAAACCATACCAGGTACTACATAATGGTTGCGAGACTTGCTCAGGCAGCAGAGGGCCTTAAATAAATGCAGACAGGAGCAGCATGTTTTGCGCGATTGCCTTTACTGCGTCGACACCTGACAATCACGCATTAGGTATCTGCAGATCTGCCTTTTCAGAATTCTATCTGCAGATCTGCCCTTTCTGAACTGCAAGAAGTGTCCTTGCACGAATCTGCCCCTCACGAGACCCGCGTCGTTACATTGGCAGCATGTGATCTCTTGCTAAAGGCACCGGAGAAATGCATTTGTGTGTTTTATATGAGTGGATCACCGGTAACGTTTTTGACATTCATGGTCTAAGCATTAAAGATGCACCTTAATTTACAGAAAATGTTAATGATCAGGTGAGGATTAATATAGCTAAGTGCTAATGTATGATTCTTTGTATTATCTGTCTCTATGAAGTCTTTATGATATACCATTTGATATATAGTGCTTTCCCTCTGTTCTGCCTACCTTTTCATGCCTCATTCCTTTGCATCCACTTGGCTCCACTTGGAGTGGAGTGATTAGCACTGTGTATGAAGTGCACCTCATTATCCGATAATTGTGGGATAAGTGTTATTCAGGCATCCGCTAAATTGCAGTGTGTTTGATTTCTTTATTTATGAATAATTGCCATTACTGAACATAGGAAATTTATTATACTTTTGGGATGTTGAATCACGGTGTGTAGATACGTATTTTACATTTTAAATCCATTGTCTATATTCACAAAAATATATTTATCAACTTTTATTACCAAACAGAAAATAGCATATCAGTTTATTTGATTTCATAGTTATATTATATGTAATATGTTGATTTAATATTTTATTTTATAAAGATTCAAACCGGTTTCAGTATGTGTCTGATTAGGGCATATTTAAACTAACTACAACCAGACAGATTTTAAATATCCTTTTGTTCCCAATGCTGACGCACAAGAACTAAAATGTAAAGAATGTTAATATATTTTTTCCAGTAAAGTCAGACTGAGCAGTAAAAAAAGACATGAGAAAAATGAACCTGTGTATTAACAGATAATTGCTATGACAGGTAAAACATTCTGCAGTTTTGATCCGAATCCATTCCTCTAATGGCTCGACCATGACATCACAAGCATTCCATGCTACGATTAACCTTTGTATCGAGTTATAGTACTAGAGCTCAGCCTTGATTGACGTGTGTCCTCAAAAGTGTAGAAACTGGCTACGAAGGGGGTCTATTGATTTAGGCCCGTTTTCCTGCATCAAGCAACAAGATTCATTTGGTAAATCAGCTTGTGAAAAGTGTGGTTCAATAAAAGTAAGAGGTGGTATTCTGATGTGTAGTTGAATCATTGATTCATTCATTGTGTATGTTATTTCTGACGGCCTGCAGTCTAGTAATTATACTCAAACCTAACATATTTAACTTTACATGAACAAGTTCTTTCTTAACCTGAAATAAGATGGACAGTAGGTTAAATACATGCTCCATAATTAGATATGATAACATGTTTTTTTTTATATATACAGTATTTACAGATGAGTAAACAATGTCAGCTATGAAACATAATGGGAACAAGGAGATGTAAGGTTATTATAAATACAGTGCCTTGCAAAAGTATTGATACACCTTTATTTGATAGACCAACACAAAGTGGCACATAATGGTGAATTAAAAGGAAAATGATAAATGTTTTTTTTTTTTACAAATACATATTTGAAAAGTGTGGCATGCATTTGTATCCGTCCCCCTTTGTACTTTATAGAAACACTTTTCACTGTAATTCCAGATGTCTTTTGGAGTATGTCTCTACCAGCTTTGCACATCTAGAGAGTGAAATTCTAGCCCATTCTTTTTTTGCAAAATAGCTCAAGCTCAGTCAGATTGGATGGAGAGCGTCTGTGAACAGCAATTTTCACGTCTTGCCACAGATTCTCAATTGGATTTAGGTCTGGACTTTGACTGGGCCATTCTACCACATGAATATGCTTTGATCTAAACTATTCTATTGTAGCTCAGGCTGTTTGTTTAGGGTTGTTGTCCTGCTGGATGATGAACCTCCACCCCAGTCTCAAGTCTTTTGCAGCTTTTCTTCTAAGGTTGCCCTGTACCTTCCCACTAACTCTGACCATCAAGAATATGATGCTGCCACCACCATGCACAGTGTTAGTTTTGCGTGTTTTGCATTTAAACCAAAAAGTTACATTTTGGTCTCATCCGACCAGAGCACCTTCTTCCACACGTTTGCTCTCTGCCCCACATAGCTTGTCGTAAACTGACTTCATATGTCATTCTTTTAATAATGGCTTTCTTCTTGCCATTCTTCCATAAAGGCCAGATTTGTTGAATGCACGACTAATAGTTGTCCTGTGGACAGATTCTCCCACCAAAGTTGTGGGTCTCTACAGCTCCTCCAGAGTTACCATGGGCCTCTTGGCTGCTTCTCTGATTAATGCTCTCCTTGCAGAGCGTGTCAGGTTGGTTTGCAATTGTGCCATACTCTTTCAATTTTCTTTTGATGGTTTGAACAGTGCTCTGTGAAATGTTTGGGATATTTTTTTTATAAATTAACTTTGCTTTAAACTTTATTTCTGACCTGTCTGGTATGTTTCTTGGGCCTGTTTGTTCACTAATGTTCTCTAACAAACCTCTGAGGGCTTTACAGAACAGCTGTATTTGTACTGAGATTAAATTACACACTGATGGACTCTATTTAGTAGGTGACTTTAGGTGGATTTTCGTTAGGGGTCTCAGAGTAAACAGGGCTGAATACAAATGTATGCCACACATAAAAGATTTTTATTGGTAAAAATGTTTGAAAACAAGTTTATAATTTTCCTTTCACTTCACAATTATGTGCCATTTTGTGTTGGTCTATCACATAAAATCCCAATAAAATGCATGTAGGGGTTGTAACATGAGAAAAATATAGAAAAGTTCAAATGATATGAATAGTTTTGCAAGACACTGCAGGTGACCCATACTTCAGCCCACCTGCACACTTGGCCAACAACCCTCGAATATCCACAGTTCTTACCTGTTGCTTTTGGACTCATCAGAAATTCTAAGTAGAGTTGGCACTGATTGAGGAATTTATCATTTGAGGGTATAAATATTTATGACATATCTACACCTTCCCGAATCATCAAACCATCCTCCCCATCCCCACGTCCTAGCCCAGCCCCACACCTCTGAACTACAGCATCTGCTGGCACTGAGGGCGTGTTATGAGGCATTTCCCAAGCATGTCACTCAAGCATGAGCAAAACCCTCCTGCTTGCTGTTCCAGTAAAATAAACATATATTCCAGCAATTGCAACTGTGACTCGATCTTTTCCTGTCTGATGCAGTCATTTTCCTCACTATACCTATTTCTCATAAAGGTTTTTTCCAATTTTTACTCATTTTTTACTCATTTACTCATTTTCACCAAAGAGAATACGCTCCTAGAACGTTGGTCAGACCCAGTAAGTTATGGATATGTTTAAAATGATATAAAATGGCCCTTGATGAGAAATCGTACTAATACAGAGACTTTAATTCCACTATTTATTTCAACATTTCATGCAGATAACATCATTTGAAAGGTCAGCTGCAGCCAGGTTCTGCAAGACCTCACGCTTGGCTGCACTCATAATTAAATCTGCTTATGATGGAAATTGATGCAACATGTTGCAATGTCGCACCATCTATAGCAAGTTTTTTTGCACCAGGATTAGTTTCATACTTGTTAATGTACGTTGTTGCTTAGCAGTGTAACTTTTCTCACAGATGAGACCTGTCAAAGCAGCTTGGCATCCATTTTCATCCACTTTACAGGAAAGTTAAAAATGTCCTTTTCTGCTTCAGTACTTCTGCAACTTTATGAACACACAGAATGTAAAATTATAAAACTTTTATGCCAGACAGAGGTGTCAGCTGCGAGATTCAGATGAGTTTTAGATCTTCAATATGTGGCTCCTATGACTCCTATCTTTCAAACTTATTACCTGGATTCATGTTCAGATATAATGGTCTCTATTATACGCTGTTGAACTGCCGAGAGCTCCAGTAAGCAGCAGCTGCTGCTAAGCCTCTATTTATTGAACTGACACTGACATCTTCTATGGGAAGGCACTGAGTGCCATTTTGTGGAATGAAGGAAATCTTGCTTTCTTTCTCTTTTAGACCCCTCAAGTATGGAGGTGTTTTCCTGTGGGTCTCTTTTCAGCTTTCATTTGACATATGCACTGCTAATACCCCAGACGGTTTTCTGCCTGGGCTTTGGAGGCAAAAGTATTTTAACTCTTTTAAGAACGGTGAAATATTCTACTTCCAAAAGTTAATGAGTATTTTTAAGGCACAATGAATATAATTTTTGACCATTTTAACCATTAATTGATTTAATTAAGTGTTCCTTAGTTTGTTTGTCGTTAGTGTACTCTAACTTTCTCAGTATTGTGTACAGAAATAACTTGCTGCTTGCTCCGAAGTGAATGTTTTATCCACCAATACAGCATGCACATCCCTCCTTCCCTTTCTTTTCACTCAGTTTTTTTTCCTTTCTGTCTCTCACTATCTTTTTCTCAGTGCTAGCTGATGATGACTCCCATAGGTTATGTCAGGGACAAAACAGATAGCGAATGACAGGAAAATATAACCGTTCATGCTTATGTTTTTTAATGCACGGACATCTGGCATGAAGTAGTAAATTTTACAGTACTTATGACATGCTGCGCCTACCTTCAGGTTTTAACATTTAAACTATACCACTGACATTTCAAGAAATGTCAACATGCTTTCCATTTTTTTTCCACAGCTGTTACTGCAGGTTGATGTGTTTATTATAATTATGTACAAGTATTTCGTTTTTTTTATTTATTATTATTTATGAAGAGTTTGTAAGCTCAAGCAACTTCTTCTGTGGTCAACTTGGGTCGTTCCATTGATATTTATCAATATTCCTGGTTTTATTTGGTACCTTGTACATACACTTGTTATATTAGTGAACTAGTAATAATAATTACTTATCATCTCACTTATTACATTCATTAATGCAAAGAGATCACAGAGTGAACCGAGATGTTGTGTGGCATCACTTAAAGCCTGGTATAGAATACCAAAGGCATTACTGATTATCCTTCATGCAATCATAGCTTTTTGTGAGTGTTATTGCCGTTAGTTTGCACACATTAGCCATTTCTGAAATGAAGTGTTTGATGATATGAAACTTTTTCATCATGCAGAATAACTAAACACATTTATTACAGTAAAAACTCCATTTATTTCTCTATATAATCTCCTAGTATTCTAGAAATCTATCTAATAGACTAATGACTATCATACGACCTCCTTGAAAACATTTGCACCCTTTGAAAGTTTTACTGCAGCTAAGTGTCTCATTACCGTACGGTGATTGAAGTTTTCTATAAATGTCAATCATTTTTTACACCTTCATATTCACAAGTCCCAGTTAGATTTTTAAAAATAGACAGAAAACAATATTATGTTGTAAATAGTAAGTAAAAGTAAATTAAATTTTGTGCTTAAACATAAGACATGGACATGGTAAAGCTTTACCTAGATTAATTAAATTACAACAAAATCATTTCTAATTGAGTGCAATTTTAAATAAATGCTCTATCAAAATAATTTTTAATTGTTTGAAGAAATTCTGGATTACGGCTAATTAAGCCAATTTCTGTCTCATCTGAGCACAATGCAATGCCAGCTGATCAAAAATAGGCAGCAGTTTCAGTAGAGCCACAATTCCAGTTGTGCAGTCTTTTAGGACGTGTTTAGGCATTGTGTGTCAGATGTGCAATGAGCTGAATCAACTAGCTGAAGGTGATTTTGGTCTGTGTGAGAGAACAGGAAGAGGACTGATCTCTCCTGTTCGCCCCTTCAGCTGGAGGCTGCCCTCAGAGCAGATGGCTGGGGGAATGAACTGGGCATAATCTACATATTTGGGCATGTTCACTCAAATCTGCCTCGGTCTCTCCATTTTTTCTATTTCCAAGCATCTGTTAATAGAGCCAGACCAACAGAAGGGTACAGCTTATAGAATACCAGTACTCAGTGAGTATGGAAGTCTGTTGTTGAGACTCGTGGATTGATTTAACTGAAAATTACATCAGCAAAACGTGATCTTTATATGAATTGCTACTTTTGGAATGCTAAATGATCGATTTACAAAAATATGTGGTCAATTAGTTCTGTAAATAAGCCTCTAAGAGTGTAATTAAGTAGGGAAAGAAGCATGACCAGGTGTATAACGCCAAAGCAGATCTCCTATAAAAGCACACATCGAAACTGTTTTATTCATCTTATATTAAAACAAATCAAGTTGAACTCTGTTGCTCCAGGGCTGCTATATGCTGGCTGACCCTTGTGCTTTGACCCCAGCTTCTTGACTAGGATATGTGAAAATTACAATTCCCCTTTGGGATTAATGAAGTACTAATTATTTGAGTAGAGGTGGCTCAGTGTATTAAGGCTCAGTGTGTTAAGGCTCCGAGTTACTGATCGGAAGGTCAGTTGTTCAACCCTTACCCTTGCCAGGTTGCTACTGTTGGGCCTTTGAGCAAGGCTCTTAACCCTGTCTGCTCCAGGGGCGCCGTATAATGGCTGACTCTCCGCTCTGACCCCAGTCTACTAACAAATATGCTACTGTATATGCGAGGAATACAAAAAAAAATCACTGTAGTTATTTATGTATATGTGTGTATTTGCAGTGTACAGTACAGACCAAAAGTTTGGACACACCTTCTCATTCAAAGAGGTTGAATTTGTATTATGGCAAGAAAAAAGCAGCTAAGTAAAGAAAAACGAACGAGTGGCCATCATTACTTTAAGAAATTAATGTCAGTCAGTTCGAAAAATTGGGAAAACTTTGAAAGTGTCCCCAAGTGCAGTCACAAAAACCATCAAGCGCTACAAAGAAACTGGCTCACATGCGGACCGCCCCAGGAAAGGAAGACCAAGAGTCACCTCTGCTGCGGAGGATAAGTTCATCCGAGTCACCAGCCTCAGAAATCGCAGGTTAACAGCAGCTCAGATCAGAGAGCAGGTCAATGCCACACAGAGTTCTAGCAGCAGACACATCTTTAGAACAACTGTTAAGAGGAGACTGTGTGAATCAGGCCTTCATGGTAGAATATCTGCTAAGATATAACCACTAAGGACAGGCAACAAGCAGAAGAGATGCGTTTGGGCTAAAGAACACAATAAAGAACACAATAAAAAAAACTCTTTGAATGAGAAGGGGTGTCCAAACTTTTGCTCTGTACTGTATATGTGACGAAAAAACTTAATAATAATACTTTTTTTTTTTTTTATGAGCACATTTGAAGCACCCAAGGACACTTTACATTGAACATGCACAGTTAAAAAAGAATGAAGAACAAAACCAATAAATAATATAGAAGACAATTAAGATCAACAAGATAAATATAGTGTAAAATAAAATGAATCAATAAAAATTGACAGTTCATATTTAGAAGGAACAAACAAACAATAAAGTAGATATGCTAAATAAAAATATATGAGTCTTAGCAGCAACTTGGAAATGGAGTTGCATTGTTGAATGTTACGAGTGAGTCGCTTCCAGAGCCTTGGCAGCTGGACAGTAAAGCCTGGTACTGATAGAATTCCATCCGAGGCAGATCGCAACGATCAGGCAGAGGAATTTGGTGTGATCGGTTCAGTCAGGTACACCAGAACAATGTTTTGTAAAGCTTTAAGCTGAAAAAAAATTGACACAATAATTAAGATACCAGAATTTAACAGAAATGTTATTTTTGATTAAAGAAAAATACTTTTGATTCAATAAAAGTTGTTAAATGTTCATGTTAATGTGTAATGATCATGAAACAAGTCACTATAGGAGCTATAAACCATTTGCTCCTTCACAAAAATGAAGCCTGTTACCTAGAAACTGCAAAGCTCGCTGTCTTCAAGACTTTACCATGGCAAGGAACTTAAAGGAACAGTAGATGCTCCTTCACAAAATGCTATTTAACTATCAATAATCACACATTCTTCATCGAATTTGTGTTAATGTTCATGTTAATTTTTAGCATCTCCCATGCAGGCCCTGTGTAAAGTTGGCTACAACAATGTATAAAAATGAGTGCTTTAACAT
The DNA here is from genome assembly GCA_011419295.1 of Clarias macrocephalus. Taxonomy (NCBI): domain Eukaryota; kingdom Metazoa; phylum Chordata; class Actinopteri; order Siluriformes; family Clariidae; genus Clarias; species Clarias macrocephalus. The sequence continues at coordinate 39,883 of JAAGKR010005842.1, forward strand.
GGATGTGATTTGACTTTTTCGTCCTTCCTTAAGTCTCCTTGTAAACCTCTGGTTGTCATTTCCCCATTTCCTTCTTCAGCAGTTCTTTGTGTAGCCGCCGTATTTCATCAACTCCGTTGCTATCTGCAAATGTCTCTCATAATGAGCTTGCCATCTTGCATATGGATAATAAATAAGCTCAAATAATAAGACTTGAGCTTGCGAGGGAAGTCTGTTTGTTGTCACATTGCTTAGCCTTTAATCTGTGCCACTAAATTAATATATTCCTGAAGAGTTTTTCACAGCTGGCGTTCTGAAGAATAATTAATCTGATCTTTTAATATCAAACAGTTTGTTGTTTATATGCCAGTGTTTATAATTTATTGCGGCATTACTACTGTGCAAGTGTGTGTGTGTGTGTGTGTGTGTGTGTGTGTGTGTGTGTGTGTGTGTGTGTGCACATCCTCAGTTGTAACCTTGATAATAAGGATAGTACAACTATACAGTAAAAGACAGGCCTGTACTTGAGACATCATCCTGGCTTGCTTCGTTCTAGCAGAACATAGCTATACACACACATACACACACACACACACATCCCTCCCCCACGCATATACACAGTAGTTATCCCACAATAAATTATAACCACTAGAATACAAACAAACTGTTTGATGTTAAAACATCAGTTTAATTAAAGAACACCAGCTGTGAAAAACTCTTCAGGAATATATTGCCTAAGTGGCACAGATTAAAGGCCAAGCAAAATGACAACAAACAGGCTTTCTGCACAAGCTCAAGTCAGATATACAGACACACATACACAGACATATCCAATTCATGGTCTCCTCCCATCCTTCCTGATGCCGGAGATTTACAGAAAGACAAATACATGCTTTTAGAAGAAGATCATTGTTGGTGTGCACTCCGAGCCTGCCTAGTTTTGTGGTCAGCCTCACCTTACTCAGAAATAAGTACCTGGGTAAAGATAAAGGAGAAGCCACTGCCTAATGGAATCCAATGCATTTAATGTGTTTTTTGCCAAATTTATCTTATTCAAAGTAATTTGCAACTAAAACAGGATGCATCATAATTATATTTCTGTGCAACAGCTTTCTCAACCGCGATTTCATGGAGAATATTTGCCAGTTGAAATCATTCTGATTAGAGATTTCAGGTTATCTGCTTACATGTGCACTAACCTGTTCAAATGTGCATTTACAGGATCTGCTCAGAGCACAAAGTAAAACATTTATGTCAACTCAAGTGACACAGATTTGTGATCGCGCCGGCAACACAACAATGGTGAAGTCCTGCCAGTGTGTGTTTACTGGAAGGCTTTAGACATCAAATTGTGCATTTGGGTTTTCAGTTGTCATGTATAACCACTGTTATTGTTACTTTATTATGATGATGATGATGATGATTTTTTTTTTTTTTTTTTTTTACTGGTATAGAAACAACTGGTCACAGAAACAATCAAAATCAACCAAAAAAAAATAATAACTTGTGACCGTATGTGTCAGCACTGTTTCTTTGACCCATTTTAAAAGTTTGTGTTGGTATAGTTGATTAAAATGAAATAAAATAAATTTCATCATATTGCTTACAGTCATAAGCTTTATACAGCTTAATATATAAATATATATTTTATATATATACACACAGCATATATAATCAGTAGCACAAAATGCTTAGGGTTTTAAGGGCTACATTGCCAAAAATATAGACAAAGAAGAAGAAGAAGAAAAAAAAGAAGGAAAAGAAAAAAGGAGATGATGATAAAGAATCAAAAATATTCAGTTCATTCAGTAGACAAAGATGGATACACATTGTATCAGGGGAACAATATCTGCTATTCTTTCTAATTAAACAGCATTCTCACAGAAGGAGGGTGCAAGATAATTACAGATATGTGGGATGTTCAATAAATCAGATAAGGTCCAAAAACTAGTTTGCATAGATGGAAATCCTGCCAATAAAGGACTGATATCATCATTTTAAAATTATACAGCAAAATCATTGTGCAAACATGGGCCACTTACTACGGTACTAAGGTAGGTATACTGTATTTAATTAATGCTTGTGTAATGCCAGCCCTGTCTGTTTTAATTTCACTCTCGGTATATGGTAAGAGAGAGCAGTAAAGCTCGCTATACCCTCTGCACAGCAAAATCCTTAGTCTTGGATTAACACCCAGAGTGTTGATTTAATACTTTCAGAGTACATTTGTGACCATTAGGTCATATATAAACACTTGGGGTGTTAAATCAACACTGGGAATTTTGCAGTGTGGGTTTAAGTAGGTTTTTTTTTTTTTTTTTTTTTTTTTTTACATAGTAGGTTTGTTCTCCCACATACATACTGTAGATATATGAAGCTTAAATATCTCTATAGCTGACAGCTTTATTAAATCCTGAAATGAATTTAGTTGAGTCAACTTAGATATTATTACACACACTACTGTAGGTTAAAACCTAACAAATAACTGTTTCCTTTTTCTCTCTTTTTTTTTGTTTTTTTTTTGTTTTTTTGTTCTGCAGGACTCAGATTAATTTCACCGTGGCAATTGATTTCACCGCCTCAAACGGTGAGTGCAGTGGGCACCAGTGGGCTTTTGGGAATTATTGAAATGCATGTAATTCAGGCCCAAACAACAGCCACTGATAGCCCTCCTTCAGCATAATGGGTGAGGTGTTACATATTAAAGAGCTGTGATCAGCATGATGAGGAAGAAAGACCTGGCTTTTAGATCCATTCACAGAGCCACAGCGTGCAGTGGAGAGGTCAAAGCCTCGCCAAATTAGAGGACCACTTTCATTATATCTAGTTCAGAGAAATGATGAAGTAGCTTTCAGCGTGCAATGACCTCTGGATTTCAATGCTTATCTGCTGAGTGGGAGCAGGAAAGCTAATAGCATGCAGACAATTTCAGAGCTGCTTCAACATGAAATGGATTTTTTTTTTTGTTGTTGTACATTTTATTTGTAAGGGACTATGGACAATATTGAACATACATGTCTGTTATGAACATGTACATTGGCGCATTCTGTTAGAGTTTGTTTAATGTTAATGGTCTATTGGAGCACACAGTTTGTTGGCTGTTAGCCCATGCGTTATGATGAACATTGTATTTAGGTATGACATCTCCCAGTTTCTGGCAGGAGGCTCAGGCCTAGTCAAGTCTTAGCAGTTATATACACCCATACACCATACACTCAGGCTTGTTTATGATTCATTTAATTGACGTCTTGAGGTTTTCATGTTTATGAAAATATTCCATAAGACTGGTTAATTCGTCTGCTATTCACTATCTCCGTTCTCTATTATTTATTCCGATAGCTTGCAGTTCTATAGTTATGAAGCAGTGTCGATATTTCCATGGCAGAACGCATGGAAGTTTAGTGTCATTAATGCAAAAATTGTAATTGTATTTTGGTTTGTTGGTAATTAAGCAAGACATTTGCAGGAAATGTTCATTTTGCTGACAATTTTGTTTTCCACTCTCTCTAAGCTTTTATTTGTAAGTACATTGTGCTAGCTACGCAAATCATTAGCCTCAATCATTTCCCAGTTGCCTAGCAACAATGTTCTTGTGCTCTAAACTTTAACAGTATGCATATTTCACTTGTGAGACTTTTTCGTGGCATGGGGTACATACAGTGCTTGTATTTACTTAAGAATTAAAGCACGATATTGACCTATGACAGTTTTTTTTTTCCTGGTTCCTAGGCAACCCTGCCCAGCCAACCTCCCTGCACTACATGAGTCCATACCAGCTGAATGCCTACGGCATGGCTCTCAAAGCCGTGGGAGAGATCATTCAGGACTATGACAGTGACAAGATGTTCCCAGCTCTGGGCTTCGGTGCCAAGCTGCCCCCTGATGGCCGCGTATCCCACGAATTCGCACTGGTGGGTGACCCTTGTAACATTAGAAACATTAAAGCATTCTCAAATCTGGTGTTTCTGGCTGGTGAGAATGTTTTTTTTTTTCCAATTGTGCTATTTTTTATTTATTTATTTATTTATTTTACAGTTTATTTTATTCTCTAGCCAGAATCTGTAGACCCTCTACAGCCTTAATCTAACACTAATTCCAGTATCATCAGCTCCTCCAATAATAATTTTTTTCCCATTAAGTCGATAACAGTAAATGAACATTCAGTCACATGATGCTGCCTACACTGCAACACACTACAGTAAATATTAAAAAAATATACTTTCCGAACATGAGAGGCTATGAACTAATATGCACATACTGTAATGCTGAACTCTAGCTGTAATGTGATACATTTACACTGAAATCACAGAAATTTACAAAGCCAGAATTTTCTTTCCCGGCTGTTTAAAGAACAGTTAAAATTATGTTGTTTGCCAGCCCGTATATCAATTACACTGTTGGCCCCTTGATGTAATTTTACTACTAATAGCTAAAATTTCAACAGCTTGTGAAGGAGCACTTTACATCCCCTTGTTTGGAAAAAAAATAAACATCTAGGATTAAATTTTTAGCCTAAATAGAGTCTTTATTTCACACAAGAAAATAATACCTTTCAACCATGACGCCGTATGTACAGGGCTCATGCTCGATGAGAAACAGTGTAGGAGTATGTTACTCTTAAGAGGCTGCTTCCATGTACTGACTGATTAAAACTTCTAATATACTTCTAATATATCATACATATACAGTATATTATATAGTTGTATATACACTCACCTAAATGATTATTAAGAACACCTGTTCAATTTCTCATTAATGCAATTATCTAATCAACCAATCACATAGCAGTTGCTTCAATGCATTTAGGGGTGTGGTCCTGGTCAAGACAATTTTGAGCGTGGAATGGTTGTTGGTGCCAGATGGGCCGGTCTGAGTATTTAACAATCTGCTCAGTTACTGGGATTTTCATGCACAAGCATTTCTAGGGTTTACAAGGAATGGTGTGAAAATGGAAAAACATCCAGTATGCGGCAGTCCTGTGGGCGAAAATGTCTTGTTGATGCTAGAGGTCAGGTCAGAGAAGAATGGGCCGACTGATTCAAGTTGATAGAAGAGCAACTTTGACTGAAATAACCACTCGTTACAACCGAGGTATGCAGCAAAGCATTTGTGAAGCCACAACACGCACAACCTTGAGACGGATGGGTTACAACAGCAGCAGACCCCACCGGGTACCACTCATCTCCACTACAAATAGGAAAAAGAGGCTACAATTTGCACGAGCTCACCAAAATGCAAGTTGAAGACTGGAAAAATGTTGCCTGGTCTGTTGAGTTTCGATTTCTGTTGAGACATTCAAATGGTAGAGACAGAATTTGGCGTAAACAGAATGAGAACATGGATCCATCATGCCTTGTTACCACTGTGCAGGCTGGTGGTGGTGGTGTAATGGTGTGGGGGATCTTTTCTTGGCACACTTTAGGCCCCTTAGTGCCAACTGGGCATCGTTTAAATGCCACGGCCTACATGTGCGTTGTTTCTGACCATGTCCATGCCTTTATGACCACCATCCTCTGATGGCTACTTCCAGCAGGATAATGCACCAGTTTCTTGAACATGACAATGAGTTCACTGTACTAAAATGGCCCCCACAGTCACCAGATCTCAACCCAATAGAGCATCTTTGGGATGTGGTGGAACGGGAGCTTCATGCCCTGGATGTGCATTCCACAAATCTCCATCAACTGCAAGATGCTCTCCTATCAATATGGGCCAACGTTTCTAAAGAATGCTTTCAGCACCTTGTTGAATCAATGCCACGTAGAATTAAGGCAGTTCTGAAGGCGAAAGGGGGTCAAACACCGTATTAGTATCGTGTTCCTAATAATCCTTTAGGTGAGTGTATACTATGTTTTCAATAAACTTGTATATTTTCTTCAATTTTTGCTCCTGTTCCTCTGTCTGTGGCCCAAATAATGATTATTCACTATTCCAGATTGTCATGTAACATCTCATTTTGAGCTTTAAAATTTCACATCCATTTGATTGTAATGATGCAGCTCAAAGATGTCAATTTCCATAGCTATTCCTCAGCACAGCTAAATTCAATTCCAGAACAGGAACTTAACCAGGAGATAAACTAAACAGAAGACAAACTACACATGTCAGATGGAGAGCTACACAGATCTAGGAGATACACTAATGCTAGGAGATACACTAAGGCTAGGAGATTAGCATGGTAGATATACAGTAACGCTCAGAATTTGCACAACAAAACACCACAAGGAAACAAACCAGCAAACCACTTAACTGAAACGATGCAAGACCCAGACTAGTAGAACTCAGGAACATTTATAATGAAACTAATGAGCAACCTCAGTTCTGGTGAGCGCTCCCATCACCTGACCGAGGTGCATTCTGGGACGTCAAGTTCATAAACACAGAAAAAACAACAGAAAATCAAAGGAGTCTCTGGGCGCTTTGGCACCCTCTAGGGGTTATCTCTGACAATTTGTACTGTATATCTGTTGTTTTGTATATATTTAATAATAAGAGTTGTTTTTTTTTCTGTATAAATACATTTCAAGGAGATTTTTACTTAAAACATATTACACCTTAAAATCAAATTTGATAGAAATCTAGTCCTAGTACAGCATAATAATGCTAATGGTATTGATGTAGTTATTTATACATTATATTTTTTTGGAAAAATTTACAAAAATAAATTGAAACAATGAAACTGAAACACTGGCCAATTTAGTGTTGGAGGTTTCATGGCTAAATTTCACCAGCCTGGTGGCGGATTTTCATTGATTGCACATTCCTCCAGTAAGAGCAGAGTGTGAAGGTTTAATTAGCAGAGTAATAGCTGTTTTGCTTAAAATATTGCAATGCACACAACATTTATGGTAGACATATCAGAGTTCAAAAGAGGACAAATTGTTGGTGCGCGTCTCGGGTATCCAGGGTAATGTTAGTACTGCCAAGTGGTGCCAGCATTTCAGTGGTGCCAGCAGCGAAAATCTTGGGCTGTGAACAATGTGAAACATGTATTGTTCTCTGATGAGTCCACCTTCACTGTCTTTCCCACATCGGGAGAGTTACGGTACCACCCAGACTGTAGCATGCCCAGAGTGAAGCATGGGGGTGGATCAGTGATGGTTTGGGCTGCAATATCATGACAGTCCCTAGGCCCAGTACTTGTGTTAGATTGGCGCGTCACTGCCAAGGACTACCGAACCATTCTGGAGGACCATGTGCACCCAATGGTTCAAACATTGTATCCTGAAGGCGGTGCCGTGTATCAGGATGATAATGCACCAATACACACAGCAAGACTGGTGACAGAGTGGTTTGATGAACATGAAAGTGAAGTTGGACATCTCGCATGGCCTGAACAGTCACCAGATCTAAATATTATTTAGCCACTTTAGGATGTTTTGGAGGAGCGAGTCAGGAAACGTTTTCCTCCACCAGCATCACATAGTGACCTGAACACTATTCTGCAAGAAGAATGGCTCAAAATTCCTCTGGCCACAGTGCAGGACTTGTATCTGTCATTCCCAAGACGAATTGATGCTGTATTGGCCGCAAAAGGAGGCCCTACACCATACTAATGAATTATTGTGATCTGAAACCAAGCGTTTCATTTTCATTGTCTGTACAGTGGAACCTTGGATTACGAGCATAATTCGTTCCGGAAGTGGGCTCGTATTCCAAAACACTCTTAAACCAAATCATCATTTCCCATAAGAAATAATGAAAACTCAAATTATTCGTTCCACAGCCCCCAAAAATAAATACATAAAAATAATTAATACAATCTATAAAATGAAAATAAAACAAATTAATCTGCACTTTACCTTTAAAAAAAAGTACAAATAAATCTTGACA
>JAAGKR010005843.1:8808-22153 GCA_011419295.1 Clarias macrocephalus
ATTAGATATGCTTTATACACAATAATAATAATCATAATAATAATAACAATTATTATTATTATTATTATTATTATTATTATTATTATTAATAATAATAATAATAAAAATAATAATTTGAAATAAAGGGGGAAAACAGTGTGGCAATTCAATACTTATAATAATTAAATATTTAATGTTATATTAAATACTTATGTAACACAATTTTTTTAAAATTGATAAATAAACAAATCGAAAAGGTTTATTTATTTGCACTTAGTTTAAAAGATGTACGAGTGTTTTTTCAGACACTGCCCTGGGCCTGCCGAAGTACTTTAATTAATTTATTATACTGAAAAACCTTAAAAATATCACAAAATATGACCACATTTATTTTCTGATCATGCATACTGTGCGTATGTACGTATACCGATCATTACCAAAAAGTTTGTTATTATACTGTATTTTCCAAGAATTATCTTTTGTGAGTATAATTGTGAGATCAGAAAATAAATGTGGCCATAGTTTGTTTATCTTCATATTACTTTCATACTACACACACACACACACACACACACACACACACACACACACACACACACACAATCAGCCAAAGGAAAAGTTAAGGAAAGGAAAAAAAACAATAGTACTATGTACAGTATATTATCACTATATAATGTATAGCTAATAAAATGTTTATTAAAATAGTGTTTATTAAAATATTTATAGAAGTTTTTCTTTTCCTGTGTATACATTTTTTTGGGCTGACGAATAAACCACACACACACACACACACACACACACACACACACATACACACACATACACACACATACACACACATACACACACATACACACACATACACTCTCTGTCTGGTTCTGCCTACTGATTTCCTTTTTCACTCAGTAAACAGCATCAAAACATTTTCCTAAATGTCACGACTCTGATCAGACCCCCAGCACATTTCCACAGTTATCACTTTACAGAAGTCTGTAGACTTTAAGAGAGTTTGGTGTAAAAGTCTCTCTGCACCACAGTGTCAGGAGTGCACGCTCTGAACGCTGGAGATTCCTGGAATAAAGGCTGTTTCGTGGCGAGTTCAGTTCGGCTATTTTACAGGAAATGGATTTTTTTTTGTAGTTGTTGTGTTTTTTTCCACTCAGTCCTACAAACAAATGGATCCAAGAGAGCGTTTCTTAAGTCAGAGGGCAGAAAACTAAACCCACTGCGTCTCCTCTCGAACTTCCTGATGATCTCTGATCTCTGATGACCCCTCATACCCCCCCCCCCCCCTCGCGGACTTCACTCCTGCACAAGCACGTTATGAACAGTTTAAACGCGCATTAGGAGGCGATCAGGGAGAAGGACCGAGTGATTTAGGACGCGCTCGTCTCCAGGGACTAACCCAGACTAAGACCTCCGTTCATGACCCTGGTGTTTCACGAGGGTTCCTGAGCACACAGAGTGGCCCCCTGGGAACTCAAGAGTTTATCATCCTGATTAAAAAAAAAAAAACAAGCTTCGGACCTTTTAGACAGACTGATGTCCTGAGTCTGGACAAAAGGGGTCGCGTTAGTTCCGTCACTTACACATGAGAGCGTGAACAATGAGGCGGATTTGAAACATTGGCTGCGTAAGGAATGGAGGAAAGAGGTTGTGGGACGTGCATTCCAGGTAATATATATAAAAGACAAAAAAAAAATAATACCTTGAATGTTCTAACTATTTCATTTTATTCGTTTATGGAGGCAGGAATCTCCAGATCTCTAAAAAAAAAACATCTTGTAATTATTTTAAGAGCCCTTTTTAAATCTATATTTTAATCAGTCATAAATAATAATAATACTAATACTAATAATAATAATAATAATAATAATAATAGAAGACAGATAGCTATGAGAAAAAAGTGTAAATTTGCTCTGAATGCCTCTCCATGATGTCCTGAGAGATCACAGGCTATAATAGTAGTATATTAGGTGTTTTCAATAATAGTCATTAAAAAAAAAAAAATCCCTCATCATATAAATAACTGCCTCTCTGCAGCTGGTCACAATTTATAAAATGAGAAAAGAAAAGCATTCAACCTCATTTTTAATTACAGCCCGGAACACTAGCCAGGCACTGGCACCAGCTAGTTTAATACACACACACACACACACACACACACACACACACGACAGGTCATAATCGAACAGGATCATTTTAAATCCGTTAGTGAGGTGAAGAAATCCCTGGAGCGGGACGCTGATCCGAGCCGTCGGTCTGAAGAAGCCCCTCAGGCCTGGACATTTGAACTGCGCTTCCTAGCAGCGTTTTATTACTGATCCAGGGAAACAAACATCTGTAGAATATATTTGCTTCTTCATATCTATTGGATCATAGCGGTTACTGATGTGAATCGTTAGTCATTGTGCTGTAGGTCGGGTATCGCTTATTGATCACTGACTGGAGGAACGCGGAGGAAGAGAGAGAGAGAGAACGAGAACTCGGACTGAAAGTCTGATGCTCATGACACTGCGTGATCAGTTAAGTTTTGGACAGATTTGACTAAATCAACCTCGTTTTTATAAAACATTTTCAAAGCACAAAAGTGATCATCACACCACACAGACGCGAGATGCGATGATAAATAAACGCTCCCGGCGTCCACCGGAGAGACAGGACGTCCTGCACGTCGCCTCGCCTCGTCTCTTCGCCGGCTGCATCCAGATGGCGGCAGGACGTATATATTAACCGCCTCAGTAAGCGCACGCCGAGGCTAATAGGCTGCATCATGGTTCAGTCCACACAGACATTTATATTAAACTGCATTAGCAGCACGGAGCGGCTGTCACCGCCGCCTGAGGTGGTTTCCCCCGACATGATCAAATGCTGCAATAATTACACCCTACAAGCTCCTGATTAACACATTCATGAATATTACAACAACACATTATTGCTGCGTGCGAGGGTGTTTTTTTAAGCTTGGAATATATATATATATATATATATTTATTTTTTTAAACTGGGACACGACGGCTTTAACCCTTCGTCGCTCAGCTATGCGTGCCTCCTCCTGCACAATGGGACGAGCTGAAACATGGGAAGCTTCATGTCTTCATGGTGTGTTATCCCAGTGAGCGTGTGTGCGTGTGTGAGAGAGAGAGAGTGTGCGAGTTTACTTGGGACGAGCCGTGCACCTGGAGCAGGGATGGGCATTTCAGAGGTCAGGGTTCACAGCTCACATGTGGCGCTGACTAAACAGGCCTGTGCTCCCAGACAACCCCTGCGGCGGGTATACACAACATGGGCCTTTTCACTTTTCTCTCTCTCTCTCCCTCCCTCCCTCCCTCCCTCCTTCCTTCCTTCTCCCTCACCTCCTCCGTCTCTCACGCTGCTTTTTCTTCCCCCCGTCTTTAATCCATAACCACTCGAACGACCGGCGGCTCAATTATGCTCCCAGTTCCAGCAGCATCTCCAGACGGATTAAGATTCAAAAACAATTAACCTCCTCGAAGGCTGATTGTTTCCTGGGGGAACGCAAGACAAGTACGTCAAACAGGAAATAAATAAATAATTAATAAAACCACTATGTTTAGTATAATGGGGGGGGGGGAAACATTCGAGACAAGTGGAGCGACACTGCCATGATTCTTTACGTCTTGAGTTGCATACGCAGAAGCAAGCTCGCGGATTCTATTAATCGCCTCGGAGACTTTTACTGACTTTGACGAGACAGTCTGGGTGTACTTTGCCATTACAGCGTGCACGGCTTTCGTGCCTAATTACAGACAAGCGATAACCCACGTCCGTGCCTCCGACCCTGGCTGTAGACACTTGACTCTGTGGACGTCTTCGGCTCTTCAAGCCGTGGATAAATACAACCCTCCTCGTGCGAGGGCGTGAGCGGGCCTCCTATTCGCTGGCAGGTAAAAGCCTCAAAGAACGTGCAAAGAAGAAGAAGAAGAAGAAGAAAAAAAAAACAGCTGGTTGCTTCTATTGAGCCTTTTATGACGACCCTTCAAAGGATCACGGTTGAGGAGAGGGAGGAAGAGGGGAGGTGTTTTTTTTTTTTTTTTTTTAGAAAAGGAATGAAAAACATTATTAGAGTGTTGTCGTCTTCGCAGTTACACTACAATACAATATTACTCTACAACGTTTTTAAGACAGCTTAGAAGACCTTAATGCAAATACGCACACACATGCATGCAAATGCAAAAAAAATAAAAAATTTGAGAATCATCATCAGTGGCGTAAAGGGGACACACTGATCATCATAAAGATGATGGTGCTCGAAGCCATATCACACACACATAAACACACACATGCAGACGAGTACATAGCTATTAGTATCCACTCCCACAACTCCTGGTGCAAATAACTACATAAAATATAGAACTGCTACAGCAACAACAACAGCTACAGCTCCAGATGTCGATGCACGTGGCCAGATGTGATCTTAAGCGCAGCACAAATGTGGCGCCTACACGAGGCAGACCCGGGCTCCTACGCTGCGATTTCGTATGTGCATGCTAAAACTGGCACGAAAGGGGGAAAACAAAAAAAACAAAAAAAAAAAAGAAGGTTCTCTCCTATATGAAGACAATGTCGCCTTTCATGTTTTCATGAGCGCGTGTGCTGGTGCATCTCTCCCTTTGCCGTCACTTACAAGAAGACAGTGTAGTTCAGGTTTCCTGTGTGTGCGTGTGCTTGTGTGTGTGTGTGTGTGTGTGTGTGTGACTCCAGCCTGGTAAAACTTGGCCTCCAACAAACATCGCGTGCCACTCCTTGATTGTACAGTGGAAGAGATGCAGGAAATGAAGGCGGGGGAAGAAGGAGGGGAAAAAAAAAAGAAAGAGAAGAAGGCATGAAGGAAGAAAAAAAAAAAAAAGAAAGGGTGCAGGCAGTGATCCAGACTGCCTGGGACTCTGTTGATCATTATGTCTAGCCTTCAGGTGTGTGTGTGTGTGTGTGTGTGTGTGTGTGTGTGTGTGTGTGTGTGTGTCTTTTAGGGGGAGGTGTTGGAAGCAAGAGAGGCTAGACAAAGACCGATGCGGTACACTGGCAAGCAGGCGCACACACACACACACACACACACACACACACACACACACAGGACATTTTGAATACATATAGTGCCGCATATTTTGTGTCTGTTCTCTATCTTTGCTGAAACAGTGCATTTGTAAGGCAATACACTTTCTTTCATTAAATACATAAAAAAAACACATTGCAATTTGATAATTTCATATAAGATTTGAAGTAACATCCTGCTAATAAAAAATATTAATAATTACTTTAAAAAAAAACAAAAAAACAAGCATAATGAACTGAAGTGTAAAATGTGTGGTAACCATAGTAACTGATTAGAAAAAAGCAAACAGGGTTTAAAAATCCAAAACATGTTCACAACAGACGCTGTTATCAATAACAATAACCAAAATATAAATATACAATTACATTACTAAAATTACAAATAGAGAAACTCAATGTTTTTGTTTGTTTGTTTGTTTAACAAGTAACCCAAGTGCTTTCATCCCCGCAGGCGAGTTTGATTGACAGCTCGCTCGGAGTGACACTCTATCCGCTTCAAACAAAAGACGTTACTTTAAAAAAAAAATACGTTGAAAAAGTAAATACGTTGTGGCAATTAAAAAAAAAAAAAAACATCTTTTAAATACTAACCGCTCTCCGTTGACGTCACCCCGGCGTCCCCGGTCACAGCAAGTCCGTTAGCGCGTAATAAACCCGGGCAGAAGCAGCTGCAGGCGGCGGCAGGGCGCTTCACACTCTCTCTCTCTCTCTCACACACACACACACACACACACACACACACACATACCCGGGCAGGGGGGAAAAGTTGCGCCGGCTCGTCTCTCGCGCTCTCTCTCGCGCGCGCGCTCTCTCTCTCTCTCTCTCTCTCTGACACTTTGAGCGTTTCCTGCGCTCGCAACATTGAACGCGGTGGGAAGAGTGGAGGCAGGGAGTCACGTGATCTGCGGCGAGCAGCGCCATTGGTCGACAGCGGGTGCACCCATAAAACTCGCCTTTGGCTCCATCCCAATTGTCAATGTATAGTGCTCTGTATAGGGCTCTACAGCAGTCCTATCCCGCTCGGTGGAGGGCGCTGGTACAGGCGCTGGCGAGCCGTTTGGGATGTAGCCTTCAATTCATTGGATTAGCACACGAGTGGAAAAAGCCAAACCTCCTTGCAGACGAGCTGATGTGCAAAAGAATGGTTGAGGACCGTGTGTGTGTGTGTGTGTGTTGGAAGAATGTGGAAAATGTAGTCATGGTCCTGTGGCTCATGGATGTAGGACTGCAATGGATGGGTTTTTAAAAATTAATAGAGAAAATATATACTTTACAAAAATTTATATATATATATATATAATATACAATATATAATATAAATATATAAAATGAGACCCCACTGCATTTTGTTCCCCTGAAATCACCTAATCCTTCAAAATCGGTGGATAACCCGTCACCAATTTGCAAAAGAGACCCATCTGTCTGTGGGAACTGTACACACAACCATTCACCAGCACCACTTCCACATCACAGAAACTCGGCTGGGAGTTTAAAGGAGTTCCTGGGAGGCCAGCGTTTCAGACGTGTCACATCATCACCTAACATCACTAACTTTAAAAGGCACATGTGGACGAGACGGTCAAGCGTGCACACACTTTTCGTCATCACACTCTTGTTTTCAGTTCATCCCCGGGAAGGGAGGTAAAGGGGTTAAGCTGCACCTGTGATGTGACTTTCAGGGGGCGTGACGCACTTCAGAACGAATGTGTTTGTGAAATAACATGGCTATAGTGTAGGAGGCGATTCATGTTAGAGTTAAATCAAGGAATCATTTACTAAGGGTTCGTAAATGTTCTGTACTGTATATGGAAGTGCAGTGTACATTTTTTTTCCGACTTTCCTTTTCTTTTTTTCCCCCTGGGTCTCTCTTCCATTTTATCAATAAAACACAAGTAAACTCATTCATAGAAGATATTGAAGGTGACAAGAGGAGAGAGGAATCTTAGAACTGCACATCTTTTAATAGAAAAAATATTATAAGCAAGGTATGAAATCCAAGACAGCATGGCCTTGATAAATATTCTTTCAATTCATAAAAAAAAGAATAAATAAAAAATGTGTGTGTGTTACAAGCTAAATAAATTATTACAAATGTAATTCTAAGCATCGCTTCTGATTTTTATAAAAATCGTTTTTTATATATATTATTTTAAATTTCATTTCTTGATTTTTATAAGAACATTTTAAGAAGCAGTATCACCTAAAAAAAAACTGGTAATCAGAGATTGTACAAGATGTTTGGTAATTTATGGTAGTGTTTGTTTGTTTTTTTTTATTGTAATTTTTTTTATATACATGTCCCACTTACAATATTCATTCTTTATTAATTTAAAAAAAAAATTCATTTATGCATTTAGTGGCGAAGAAACGTGCGTTAGATGCTTTTGCTTAAAGGATCTTCTGTGGGAGGGAAGCGAAAGCCGGGAGCATGTGTTAAACAGAGCGTGTGTAATACAGGACACACATCTTCCACTTCTTGAACGCAGCATTAAATCAATATTCTGCTAAGCTTTCTCATGTTGTGTTATTCACTTCACTGCTGCCACGATGCACCATGTGGCCTGTGCAGTTGTTTTTATAATTTTTGTGACAATCTCTCTCTCTCTCTCTCTCACTTCTCTCTCTCTCTCTCTCTATCACTCATTCTCTCAGTTTCTCTTCTATGCCCTATTTAGCTTGCTCGCAGGCTTTCTATGCAAGCATCATCACCCTTCCCGCTTTGATTACGCTGCAGCACGAGAAGAATCAGACGTCCGATCTCATGACAGAAACTTCGTCTTCAGTTCCTATCCACTGTAACTGCCAGCTGATTATCCCCGTTTGTGTTGACAGCCCTTTGAATGCAGCTGCACCTGTTTCCAGTAGGCTGTTTTTTTTTTCTTTCTTTCTTTCTTTTTTTTCTTTTTTTTCTTTTTTTTTTATCTGTAGTAAGTATTTTCGCTCTCAGAATTACGTGGTTCACATTTTGGTTGCTCAGCTACACACACACACCGACACTCCTTACCATGTGGTATGAAAGCGCTCCTGCGATACATGCATTTACCAGAAGCCACTTTTGCATTTCCTTTCTCACACTGCCTCACACGTATATATACTGTACGTATCGATCCTTTGGGCTGAAAGCCAGCCGGAGAAGCGGAGAACTCGCCAGCAGTCACATAAAGACTTAAGCAGGATGAACACTGAATTTATACTACATCTGTGGTATAAAGTTAGAAGAAGAAAAAAAAACTCAGTACTGTAAGATGTCTAATGAAATATTCTTTTTTATTTCTTAAGTCTTAATATCCTAAATACACAGTAGTAGAATCTCATCCATCATCATTCTATCTGTCCAATTCTTTTATCTGTACAATGGGTGTTCAAGTCAAACCGGGACTTGTAATGTGTAAATCGGAGCAGACGTTTTAAAGAAGGCCGTACGTCTGCGAACGACGATCCCGGCCGAGAGGCCACCGCAGTCGTTCCCGTGCACATTCACAGCGAGTGATCCCTGAAAGCAAGAGTGTGTGAACTGTACACAAAATGTACACAAAATCATTACACATTACGCGAACTCGGTGCATAGACGGTAATACTCGCTGCAAGCCATTTCCATATGTTTGGCCCGTTAAAGGAGTTCCTGAGAGGCCAGGCGATACCAATCATGACGCCAGAGTAATGGAAAAAATTTTTTAACCTTGATGTTAACCTTGATAAGTGCATTAGTGTAGTAGGGGATTGTATAGAGAAATAAAGGGAGATTTTAACTCTCAGAAGAACCGAAAGTCCCGGTTTGACTCGAACGCCCGCCGTCGTACTAGCATTGTGCAGGCGTTTATAAAATTCCGAGGATCAAATGCAATTTATGAAATTTGATACGACTTATCCTAGTAACATCAGTGATGCAAGAACGCTCAAACGCTGTGAAAATGCTTTCTGTACAGAGGAAGAAAAAAAAAAAACATTTCTAGTTAATGGAAGAAACTCTGCATAAATTCTGGTTGCACATGAATGACTATTGATTTATGACAGGTTTGTGGTCGAAGGACAAATCGTGGGATGATTCAATGAACGCGGAGGTGTTTTAATTAATCCCCTGATTTAAACGCAAGCTCATGCATTTACTGTATCAGCTGCATATATATTTATATATACAGTATATAGACGGATGGGGACACGTTTCCAGCACTACGCTGTGGTGCGAGCAGCAAGCGGGAAGAGGGAGGTGATGGTGTTTTAGATTCCTTTGGAAGATTTAATCATTCTCAGACAGATTTCCATGGAAACGTGACACAGAGACAGACAATCCCCTAGCGTCTAGCTCGCGGTACAAGCAAACCATTGTCACACGACAGTGTTTTAAATTTAAACTTGCTTCACACTTCACAAAGGTTCCATTCTTTAAGTTTTTTTTTTTTTTTTATACATTTCTAATATAAAACATATCTGCTCCAGAAATCATTTCAGCACGAATAAGAGCTCATTGGAAGGATTATTTCGATCCAGCTTACAGATTCCCTGACCGTACAGTACATACCTCCATATCTCCGTCCTGATAGTTCACACCTCCATCTGTTGGCGAGGCCGGGCTGTCTGGCACTCCACTGTTACAGACAGTCTATTTCACGCTTGTCTCTTCCTCCTTGAAGCTCTGCAGCCACAGGTTTCATCCAACACACACACACGCACACATGCCCGAGAGACATGAATGGCATCTGCCCTGAAGTTTGTGCCAAAACAGGAGGAAGCAGCATCCTGCGGCCTGGCACCGAAGGCCTGGCAGGTTCCGCGTCTCAGCTGAGGGCTGCAGATAATATATCCACAAGGGTCTTCCGGCTGCCTCCTTCAAAAGGGGGCCATTTCTCCCAAAAAGTCACCTGGCCACTAAAGGGAACGTGTGTTTGTCAAGTCAAGACAATTGTTATTGGCAGCCCACATGCAATATGATGAAGTGTTGTCCATCGCCTAGTCCGTGGAGTAACGTACAAGACTCTGTACACAAGACTACACGGATCGGAAAGAGTACGAGAAGGAGAAATTATTCAATGAACATACAGGGCTAGAAAGGCTGCTTTGACACCAGGTGATTCTTTCCATAAAAAATAAATAAATAAATGAATAAATAAATAAATAAATAAAAGCTCATATGATGCACATCCTGTGACCTATGAAGGCCGAGATCCATCATGATAACCTGTGCAGCACAATTAATACCCCAATCAGCTGTGGTCACTGGTTCACGTTTTTTTTTTTTTTTTTTCTGCATCCATGATATGTTTTAAACTACAGAAGCTCTGCACCTGACGTCGTTACGTCTGTCCCGCCCACTTCTGGACAACAAAAGGGACTTTTTTTTTTTTCTTCTTCACAGTGAATTGACGTTAATATGGAGTCCAGGTAGTTATTGGAGGCTCAGGTAGACTTTTCCAACCTCTGATCAAATGCATGACGTGCTGTATGCTACATAGCATGTTAGCATTCCATTTCCGTCATTTGTTTTTTCGCTTCTGTAAAGCTGCTTTGCAACAATGAACGTAATTCAACCCTGGAACAGCTACTTATAGCTACTGTATTAATTAGAGAGCTTGAAATGTCAGTATTAGTTAACGTTGAGCCTGTTCCAGAAGCCATGCATGTGCGAATGCTAACGCTAGCACTAGCAAACGCCACCAAATCCAGTTGGAATTCGATATTTATACACTGCGATCACGTTACGATAAATCAAACTTTTGCAAATGAAATCCTCATAACGTTTTTTTTTCTTATCCATTTTCACATGCTTGTTCCTGTTTTGAATAAGTCCACCAACATACTGTATATGATAATCAGGAGAACAGAAACCATCGGTGGCTAGGTTCTTATCTTTTATCGGTGTGACAAAGTAGGTGATCAGCTGATCCTTATGTTATTTCTTTGGATCTGAAATACACCCCGAACCTAATACAGTAGGTTAATGTCAGTAAACTGTGCTTCCACCATCCACTGTTGTGACTGACGTCATGGTAGTCACATGACTGCAAGGCTCCTTCACTCGGCCCATATCACCCTGAATTCAGCATTTTAGCCAGATAATAATTCTGATGAAAACAATTTTTACGACAAGAAATGCAGTAAAAGCAGAATACGCAGTAGTTTCGCAAGACGGACTAATTTATTAACGGTGAAAGGGATGAAATTATTGTACATGCAAAATTAGTGCCATTGTCCTTGGCAGGTACGTGATCGGAGTCTCTATAGAGCATTGATTGGCTTAGTTTGAAAAATGAAGATCATTATTTTCATCACAAGGAAGGAAGGAAGGAAAGCTCTCGGCCATCTTTATCCCGCGGTACGAGTGAAATTTTTGAAATTAAAATAGAGATATACAGTACCTCATTTTGTAACTGATGCTGCCAACAACGTTAACACGCTTAGCAATATTGTACCTTAAGGACATTTTACAAAGACAAAACAAAAAACAAAAAAAAAACAATGATGGTACGATGGACGAACATCCTCATAAATCAGAGTGAGATAAATTTTCATGTTTATCGCCTTATAACTTGGTTTTCATTTATTTGAACGTCTGAGTGTAAGTACATCATGTGGCGCTCCAAAAAATGGCAAAGTTCTGTTCTTTTAACCTTATGTTTATTTAGGTGTTCATTACTAACAGACAGGTGATATTTACATTTATGAGATTTGCCGGATGCCGTTATCCAGAGGAACTTACATTTTCACCTCATTATATGCTGTATGAGAGTTAAGGGCCTCGCTCAAGGGCCCAACCGTGACAACTTGGTGGTGGGGTTTGAACCAGGGACCATCCGATCAGCAGTCCAACACCTAATCACTGAGCTCCACCAACCCCCGTATGATCCTGAAACTCCTTAAAGTGTTAAAGTGTGCTGGTGAAGGCGTCTGCATCAGTGCCTGTTTTGCAATGTGCAATGAGATGGGATTCATGGGTAAGCAGGTTGACATGCAGTCAGCGTGTCATGCGTATCTAAGGTGATGTATTGCCATGACGGTCCTGAGACACCACGTATGCAGAGTATCCAGCAATGATGTCATAGCTCACAGGTTCGAAGGACACACGGTCACCAATTCCTCAATGCAAGATCGGTCTACCGATTACTGTGGTGATGCACAAACCTCATTGTCTATAGTATTTCTGCCTCTACTTCTACTACCGAGTCCTGCGTGTGGACAGAAGTCCTCTCTGATTAGTCCCGAGTTACAGCCGTCCCATATCGACAGGACCGGGCAGGTAACTTGGTGGCTTCACCAGCATTACTCCCACAAGAGCCTGGCATGAGATCTCACTCTTCTACTGGAATCCCTTAAGACCGAGCTGGTGCAGCTTGCCAAACTGAAATAGGTCTCTCTCTCTCTCTCTCTCTCTCTCTCTCTCTAAAGACTGGCTTTTTTGTTGTTGTTGTTGTTGTTGTTGTTGTTGTCAGCAATCACTCCAGCGAAAAGGATTTGGAGGATTAGAGTACCCACATGCCTCATGCGTGGATGTTTCCAGAATGACCTTGTGGTCGATCTCATATCACCCACCTTTGTTAATCAATCTACTGCAGTGCTCCATGATGGAGGACCTGCTGAGAATTCATATCAATGGTCCATCTGTCACAGAGGAGACACACAGGTACAATCTCTGCCTTGACAGAGGCCGGCCCACTGGGTGGTGGACATACATCATCAACCTGGCTTCCTACGCCCAGAGCCTTCTATGGCATGCTACTCGCCTCCTTGTGGGCGTTCCTTAGAAACGTGCCACTTCAGGAAGAAGCCGTCTGGGCATCATAATCAGGATGATTTCCACCTTTCCAGTAGATACTAAGCTTCATCGGGTCCACATTGTGCAGTCTCAACACAGTCCAAGGTGGTGTTCCTGTCAAAAGGTTTCATTTATAATGTAACGTAATGCTTTTTTTTTTTTTTTAATGCAGTGTGGCTTAAATAAGGTTAATATTTGTCTCCGTGTTGAGAAAGCCAATGGCATTTAGAAGCTAATAAAAATGCAGCTGCTACTAATTTGTTTAACTACTTGTTAATAGTTTATATATTCCCGTTTCGGCGTGATGACGTGTCAGGAGCTCCTACTCTGTGGATGCCGTCTTTTCCCCAGATCGGCCAAGTGTTACAGCATGTTACGTTCGCGTCTCCTTCAGTTCACACTTTGCGAATCCCAGAATTTAGCGCACAAGTTCCTCGGCTGACCAAGTGCTTCGAGTTCGAGTTTGAACCATCAAGCGCAGCTTTAGCGACCTATAAAGGGAGTGAAATCTGTTAGCCGATTATTTTGGCGGGGGGGGGGGGGGGG
>JAAGKR010005843.1:22182-45948 GCA_011419295.1 Clarias macrocephalus
CCCCCCCCCCCCCCCCCGCTCTCCTTGCAGTTTAGCTAAGAGTATGGTAGCTCTAATAAGCAATATTTCGCAGCTTTGTAAAAACTTCTCCGGTGTCATCGGATTTGAGGCGGATTTCCGAGCAACTCTAAGCTGTTTAAAGTGTGCTGAGTCTTAGGACACGGAGAGCAGGATTAAAGCTGGAACGCCCTCCCAGTGATGATAAAAATGAATGTGCCTCAGCTCGTAGATGTCATAGTGTTTCCGAGCATGACTGCACTCTACTTTTAAAGCAGAACTACAATAGGTGGCTTTTCGCAGTTCTCGTGTCAGAGCAAAAGCTTGCAGGGATAAGATTTGCTTTTTAATGTAACCAGACCTACTAATATGCAGGCAAGAGGAGAGAAAGGAGAGAAATATGATGTCTGGTTTGTCTAAGTGCTGGTCAATGGTATATATTATAAATTTCAGAAATTTATGAGCAGACCTGGCAGACACGAGTGTAAATAACCTTAAATCTACACTACAAACATGTTTTCAACATGATTGTCGAGTCAGAAATGACTAAAACACTCATGTACAGTTGTACACCACCTACAGCTTAGACAGATCAATCGCCATGACTCCCTGAACACCGCAAACGAAGTGGGATCGAGAGGGAAACCATTTCATGCTTGAGTTTTTTATCTTTTTCTTTCTAGACGGCGGTGCATTTATATCGATGCTTATATTTGTATGTATAGGTGAATGAAAGATGATAGTCAGCTGATTTATCCTTCCTGCCGTGTGTTTCATAAGAATGGAGAAGGTGCTGAGCTAGAAAACTCATGATATCCAGTTTCAAACTCAACCGAGCGTGATCGATCCAAGGCTGCTTAAAATAGAGCAATACTTTTCCCATGTTCTCAGATTTTTGCCTGGTGAGCAAAACCTCTCCAATCTATGAACAATCCATCCCTGTGTATATGTCGTATATATGATGACTAGCTGGATTTATCACTTCTGGGAATGATCCCCAAGACTTTTAGGCAAATATCCTTGGACTGATGAGGCTAAAGGTGAGCTTTTCGGAAGGTGTGCCGTCCCGTTACATCTGGCGTAAAACTCGCACAGCGTTTCATAAATAGAACCGTGAAGGTCTGCCTCAAGACCAGGACGACTTGCCACAATTGATGGAACCATAAATTCTGCAATTGCTCTACAAAATCTTGAAGCAGAACCTCCAGCCATCAGCACCACAAGCACACTTGGGTTATTCAGCAAAACAACGACCCGAAACATACCAGCATGTCCATTTCTGAAAACTAGGAGTGGCCTAGTCAAAAACCCGGACTTAAATCGCTTAAACGGGTTAAACCATGAAAAAAATGCTGGGTGGAAGAGTGGGTTAAAATTCCTCCACAGTGACGTGAAAGCCTACTTGTTGCCAGTTATCGCAAACGCTTGCTTGCAGTTGCTGTCCAATTATTAGGTTTAGGGGGCAATTACTTTTTCACCTACAGCCAGGCAGGTTTGGACAGTTTTTTTTTCTTTTTCTTCCCATTAATAAAATAAATCATAATTTTTCGGATCTCAATCATGTAAACGTGACAAAGAGAAGAAAAAAAAACTAAATATAATATATACAGTCAGGAAGGGGGCAAATACTTTTTTCATGGCACTGTGTGTACACAGTATAGTCAGTCTGATTGGGTGTGCACGGAATGCGCTGACCAAACAAGTCAGATCCACAGAGGCCCCAACCTGAAACCCACAGCACCCAAAGGATCCAATACCAACATCCCAGTGCCAAATGGGGACACAAGGGGGACCCACGTTATGACTGTTTTTGCAGGACAACAAAACGTGTACTACTGTACATTTCACTAAAACCTGCTCCAGCATGAAGAAGGTTTCCCATATGAGCCCAGACCTCAACTCTACTGAGCACACTGGGATGAACTGGAGCACCGATCGCACCCGAGACCTCCTCGCTCGGCATCGGCGGCGTTCCTGTTGTACATATGCATTCGACTCTACCTGCATTCGAATATTATAATCATTACGTCCATGTAGCACTACATGCTGCCGTAGTTCATAAAGCAGCTTGTTCTGTCTGGAGGGGGAAGTTTGTACTCACGCAGGCCTCATTTGTGGTGAGCTGCCTTACCTGTCACTGCCTGTAGACCCTCCTGACCCCCTTTCAACACATCACACACACACACACACACACGCACCCACGCACAGCACAGATGAAGCCTTAACTCTTCATGCACAACCCAAAGTTCTTCCCCAGCTCTCACATGCATACAGTACAGGCATACTTTACATGCTCCTGTTGGTTCTCATACTGAGTTGGGCGACATCATTTACTTCAGCTGGAACTACTTAGCACTGCTCCAGAGGTGCAAATTAAGAAGATGTGGATATGTGGATTTGGAAAAGTTCCCATTTGGCTGTGTGTCCATGCCCAAGCACACACATCAGCAGGTTTGGACAGATAAATGCACACTTCTACCTGGAGTTTAGCAAAGTCCTGGTGAGACAAAAGCAAAATTGTGAATTAAAAAAAAAAAATCTGTTCCCTGCTGAGACGCCTTATAGGCAGTGCTTCACTGGATCTCTGGTTATTAAAACCTTTAGGAATCCAGTTGAAGAATCCTGTGCATCTACAGAAAGACGAGACTAAATGAAGGCGCTACCGCCCGAGCCCGACCTCTGTACACAGCCTATTTGCCAGCGAGGTGCTCAATAATGCAGCAGTTTGTACCTGCACACTGATGGGGTCTCCTTCCAAGGCCCTGAACTGATGTATAATTAAATGCTAAGCCACATAAAAGTGCATAAAAGATCACGACGGCTTCTGCTTCCAGAATCATCCTGCGCGAGCCGTAATGACACTGAGCTGAGGACATGCCTGATGACGCTCCATTTCACGCACTTTCAGCATGTCCTCAGATTTAAAGCCTTCTAACGTCGACGCCGCGCTGCATTGGGTTTAAAGGAACGCTCTCATGACGAGGTAAATTCTCACCAGATTTGCATTTCATAACATGATGATTTAAAAAAAAAAAAAATTATAATCATGTCATGTAGGTCACCTGACACAACTCATTTGATCATGTCTCAGCTCATTTGCATATAACGATGCCCACAAAACTACATAAAAGGTAATGCGCACAAAGAGCTCCGAGCACAAAATGAGCAATCAGGGCGAAGCCTCAAAAACAGAGAAATATACAGTCAGCCCTCCATATACACCTCCCAGGACACCATATTCCCTCCAGTGTCCAGGGTTCGATCCCTGCCTCGAGGTCTACCGTACGTGCGTGGAGTTTGCATGTTCTCCCGGTGCTTGGTGGCTTTCCTCCGGGTTTCCTTCCACAGTCCAAAGAGAATTTAGGTTAACTGGCGTTCGGTTATTGAGTGTGTGATGGATTTGTACCCTGTCCAGGGTTGTGCCCTACCTTGTGGTCTAAGTGTCCACTCCGGCCTCTGCAACTCAGATACCCAGATAAAGCGTTATAAAAAAAATCAATACAAATAGGGAAGTCACAACATTTAAGTATTTTTTTTTACAAAGGCATGGCATAAATCAATCAGGAATTACAGCCATTTTCATACGCACACACCAACACACCCATTTTTGGGGAGCTCATAAATAATGGAACAAACGGCTGACGAGCAGTCGCACGGCCAGGTGTGGCCCGTTCCCTCACTGCTCCATGACTAATCAAGCAGATAGAAATGCCTGGAGGTGCTTCTGAGTGTTACATTTGCATTTGGCGGTGGTGTGCAGGGGCCCGACTGTACTGTATAATAGTAGCACTGAATCTAGGATCAGCCGAGACATTTGTCTTATGGCGTAGCCCTTAAAACTCAGAGCATTCAACCATTGTGTGTGTTTTTTTTAATAAACATATACAGAGCTCAGGGTTGTGTGCGGTACAGAGTGACGCATCCTTTTATCCAGCAAAACCTGAATATACAATATGATAAACTGAATTTGATTTAATTTGAACCAACTGTACAAACAGGTTTCAGGAAAAGAGAAAAAAAAAGGTCAAATTGGCAAAGAAATGCCAATTTTTTTTTTGGTTGTTTGTTTGTTTGTTTTTTTAAATCTTGCATTTGTTTTTTTTTTTGTTTGTTTTTGGTTGTTTCTATGACTATAAAAAAAAAATGCACATTTTGACAGTAAACCCTAACCCTAACCCTAACCCCACATTTTTGTGATGTCATTCCCATAGTGGTAAAATGTACACGATATAAAAGTATCGATACCTTTCGCTCTATATCTGAAAACCTAAAGACAGTTTGAAGTCTGAAGCCTCCAGGTTAACACACACGCCGGCTAGGCTTCCATCCCGTATCAGCACATATACAGTACAGTATACATTTGCATCATTATTACTCTGTTGTGTTGTGATGCCGGGACATATCCGTGCCGCTTCAGTCTTAAGGGTCTGCAGAGACCCATCGTCTTGTCCTCTGCATTTATTAAGGCATACAATAACTGAATGAACTGTTTTATTTGTTTTAAGCTGTGGCTTAGTGGTTAGCTCTGTCGCCTTGCTAGTCCAGGATCCGGGTTCGATTCCCACCTCGGGGTCTGTGCGCATGGAGGTTGCATGTCCTCCCTGTTCTTGGTGGGTTTCCTCTGGGGACTCTGGTTTCCTCCCACAGTCTAAATTCGCCTGTAGTGTATGAGAGTGTGTGTATGTTTGTGTGTGTCCTGCGATGGATTGACACCTTGTCCAGATGTGCTGTGCCCCACCTCATGCCCTGAGTCTCCTGGTGATGGCTCCAGGACCCACGCAGTGGTCTTGTGGTTTTTAATTAATGCCGATAAAACAGAATAAAATGATAACGGTGCGAACGATATTGTCGAGGTTTTACGTTAGTTTATTCACACCAACACAAACACACAGGAGCATGAGCAGAATCCAACCCCCCCCTCCTTTTTTTTTTCTTCTTCTTTTTCTTCTCAGAATTTATTTTCATAAATAGCAAATTTCTGGTGTAAATGCTGGTGCAAACGATTTAGGAATAAATCTGTTGGTATCCAGTTTGATAAATGAGGCCCATTATCCTTTGTTACATTCGACCATGCTTCATTACTACACTCTTTCTCAAGTGCCTTTTGGAAAGACGCCGCATAAATGAAACATTATTATCATATTTTAAATGATGATAATTATTAAAATACTGAAATGTTCACCAATCTGAATGGACTTTTTTTTTTTTTTTTTTTTTTTTTCCGGGAAAAAAACATTTGCAGTACTAAGCAAAAGTTCCCCAAAATATCCAGCCGTTGTGGGCATTTTCTAATGATGCTTGTCAGCGACAAGCCTCACCACTGAGCATCAGCGAGCTGCGGCCCTGAGCTGAACCGAAATGCCTGCTAGGCCTCGCTGATGATCTCTTCCCGTGCCATTAACTCGAAAGTGTGACACACAACATTTGTGTTCGTTTGTAAAAGAAAAAAAAAAAAAAAAAAAAGAATCCGGGTAACATGTCAAGCCCACAGCTACCAGCATTAAGATCTTCACATCTGTCCGACGTCGAGTCCTAATGTCTACCTCGCAGGCCGCGCAGCGTGCCGCGCTCCCTCCGCTACGAAGTCGGCTGTGAAGTCGAGCGGGGCCGCCGCGTCGTTCCCTCTGCTCCGCCGAAGAGTGTGTGTCGTTGGCGAGTCTGAGAATTATAGCGGCAACTGCGAGCGACTGATAAGAACCTCAAAGCGGATCCGTACGGCCGCACGCAGCGAGCGGTCGGCTTGGGAATTGGCGGGTTGCGTTAATCGTGGTGTGTGCGTGTGTGTGTGTTACCGTTAAACAGATCATCATATGCATTCGGCTGTAAAGACTCACTCCAAGAACGTTTACGCCGCCATAGGATCAGGACATTAGCATAAAGTCTACGGCGGCGCGCGGAGTAGTAATCGAGGACTCTTTTTTTTTTTTTTCCCGTTCGCTCGGCGAGGAACCAGAAGCCTCTGTCACGCGAAACAGTTGTAAAAGTGATGCCTCATTTCACAGCCGCATTCGGAAAAAATTGGATTGCCGAGCCTTCTCTCTGCAGAAAGCGTTCATTTCAGTCAATTGGTAATAAACAGCATGTGTTTTAATTGATTCCACCACAAGCTGGGAGAATTTTCGAGATTGCCTCGTGCCCCAATATACACCGACCCCCCCCCCCCTCCCCGCCCCTCCCCTTCCTCGCCCCCGCTCACCACCCTCCAACCTCGACAACAAAAGCCTCGCAGTGTTTGTGTGAGTCTACAGTCTGTCACTGCAGCTCTTTACCCCTTCTGGAAGACTTTAAACACTGCGATCGGTCAGAGAGAGAGAGAGAGGAAATAGATCAGGTCCGTCTCTAGCGGTATTTCATTCTATACCACTGGTTATAGAGGAGGAGGAGGAGTGTGTGAGATTTCTTTCGATTTTTGTAAAACAATATCAGTGCTACAGATAGATTTTATGTAGGTACAAAAAGAAAAGCACAAAGATCTGGATTTCTCTCTCTCTCTGTCTGTCAGTGTACGGAGGGATCCGAACCTATGACATTGTTGTACAGTAGCTGGTAAGCACTTCACAGAGCTATTTCCGTACTCCTGGTAGCGGAGTGTGTCCAGTATGACTCGTCCTGGAGTGAAGCCTGACTCTTTTTTTTTTTTTTCTTATTCTTCTTCCCCCATCAAGAATTCGGTCTTCGTCGGTACTGTACGCCGGTCAGAACTCGCTCTCTCAGTGAGACCTTTACGTGTCATACATGGGAGGAACTGAAACCAGTCTCAGAAAAAAAAATAAAATAAAAAATCTGTCCGTCTGTATGTCTGAATATCTGTATGTCTGTCCAGGCGGATTTTGTCACAGCATCACGCAAAACTGGCTGGACAGAATTGAATGAAACTTGGGCAGGATTTAGGGTTTTGCCTGAAGTTTAACCTGCACCATTAATGAAGTCAAAATGTTGAGTAGAAGTGAAGTGATGAACAGTTACAGTAGGTGCCAGATTAGATTCTTACAGTAAATCGACCGCTGGACAGAATTGAATGAAACTTTTGCAGTATTTGTATGTCTACCTGAAGTCGAACCTGCACCATTAGTGAAATCAGTATGTTGAGTAAAAGTGATGTTATGAACAGTTATGCGTCGGATTTAATCATCTACTTTACAATAATCTACTAATGCGCTACTGTCTCAACGTAAACAAACACCTGCACCAATAGATATTCATTAGAAAAGCGAAACTGAATATTTTTACTGGGATTAGTTCATATTTTCACTTTGGCTGAAATAACAGCGCTGACGTGGTAGAAGTGAATTTTAACACGCCGGAGTCGTTTTAAGACAAAACTTCATCTTTATCCGATCGACTTTTTCCATTTCTCATCTGTGATTCTCTCTCCGGTTACCGAACAGGGAGTGTATTTGTCTGAGCACCAAAGAAGTACAACTTAGTGTAAACAAGGCGTCAGATACTCGAACTTCAACCTCAGGACTTCAACCTGAAATAATAATAATAATAATAATAATAATAATAATAATAATAATATCACTGATTACATTAAAGATCAACTTTTTAACTATTTCTCTAAACAAACTATTTAACCATCAATTTCTCTTTATCGGTACAGTTGTGAGAGTTAAGCCGCAACAATCGTGCGAGAATAATCCTGAGTGTGTGAGTCGTAAAGCTGAGCGATAAACTGCAATAAAGACGAGGCTCGTTTCTATTTCTGAAAAACTAACTGTGCTCACGACTCTGTCATCATGTGGAATTTATAATATTCTATATGGAAACGACAATAGGGGAGTCTGTGCGGGTTTAACACACACACACACACACACACACACACACACACACACACACACACACACACACACACATTCGGGTGAAGAATGAGGGCACTGTGCTTTGGCCTGAAGGCTTTACTTGGGTTAGTCTTTCACAGGGAGGAGCTGCGGGTTTCATACGTTTGAAATATATGAAAGTAAACAGGAGGTCCAAAATAGAATCTGTGGTCCTTAGGAAACGAACTCACAGAGCGAGCGAGCGAGCGAGCGAGAGAGAGAGAGAGAGAGAGAGAGAGAGACTCTAAGGTGAGTCCATGAGACGTTCAGATCCGACTACACACTCACATACGAGGAAGGAAACTTCTGTACAGCACTCGTTAATGCCATTCATCTTAATATCCATTTCCATCCCAGTTACACACACACACACACACACACACATACGTGTACACAAATTGCGTGACACTTTTCTACGGCGGCTTGTAACTGCTCTGGAATGACCATATCGACGTATCAGACTTTGCCCTGAATACTCTGTATGGCACATTCAGCACAGCCACGCGAATATAAGTTCCTGTAATTAAATCATATCCAACACGTCACAGCAGCAACAACAAAAACAACACGCGTTAAAGGTCCCGTATTCTGCTATTTCAGCACGGAGCTCAAAAGTACTTAAGGTACAAATAGTTTTAATAACTTCAGGTCCCGACAACAGGAATACTATAAATAAATGAGTAAACAAATAAGTAAACAAGAGTCCAGATTTTTTGTTTAAAAGTCAGAATCCTGGGAAAAAAAAACAAAACATCTCCTTCTGTACCTAGCATATGATCCCCCCCCCCCCCCCACCCTGTAAACACAGGGCTCAGAGCTCCGCCCAAAGTGTGTCTGTCATTGCTCCAGCTGAAAAATACCGCATGGAGAATACTTTTATTTATTTATTTACTTTTCATACCTCAAATGCCCTTTAGTTCGCTCCTCCTCCGAACGCGCAGTTTCAGTTTTTATTTGAATGAGCAACTGTCTAGCCGCAGAGCAGGAAAGCTGAGCAGCGAACTTTGGCTGAGGGGGAGGGGGCTTTTCTTATATGACCTCATACAAGTTGCAAAATCTTATGGTGTAAAAAACAACAACAACAACAACAACAACGACGAAAAACCCCGGCAGCTTTTGTTTGTGCATGTACACCGGATACACGCCCCAATGTCTAGATACGACTTTTGCATAACAAAAATGGATTTTAACTTTATATTTTAAGAAGAAAAAAAAAATTGAAATAAATAAATAAATAAATACATACATACATAAATACATACATACATAAATACATTTCTGTACACTTAGGAATGATATTATAATATTTTGCCTAAATAAATCAGACCTAAGTGTAAACGTCCTGAGCAGCTGTTAATCCTCGACGCTGGCGTCAGGATGACGAGTTACTGTCGTTAACGGCTGGACATAATCGATGATAACTGAGCGATGACGCCACGGTCATGTTCGCGCTTTTACACTGCTGTGGACTAACATGACTCGACCCTGATCAGGACGCCAGTAGATCAGTGTATTCACTATAAACGCTCCTACCAGGCCTCGGCGCGTTTCCTTTTCTTTTCTTACTTTGCAGCAGTGATTTCATTTCTTGTGTAATGTGTAAAACCAGGCGTTTCAAATATTAACCTTTAATAAAGTGGCACCAGGTTTTAGCGTCAGCCCTGATGAGAGCTTCACTCCGCGCAGCCGTTTGACTGAACGCCGGGAGATTTTCTTCTTCTCTTTAACCCGCTACGGGACTATTTGAAATCGCTTCCCTTTTTTTTTTTTTTTTCATTTTTTTTTTTCACATCATTTGCTGAACGATGGACATGAATTCAAAACCAGAGACGATAAGAAAATGTCCCGGCTACACTACGTTCTATAGACACTATTATTTCCATTAATGTTCGCACCTCACTTGCATCACTTTTGCATCACCGGGCTTTGCATCCTGCATCCATCCTTATCTCGGGGCTCACATGTTAAGCTTAAACCCATCTGTTTTCTAGCACAGCTAAAGCACTGGCGGTGATCATAGCGAGCGCGGCGCTATCACGCATGGCAGCTGCGTCGTGCATCCAGAAGCATGCAGGGAGGGGCCGAGTGAGCGCAGCGGAGGTGGAAGTGGTTAGAAACCGTTAAAGACGTGGTTGAGGAGGTAACGCTGTGTGGCCAGTAATGGGAAACGGTCGTTAAGTAGAGGAAAGAGTCATCTCTTAGCTCAGAACAAAAGAGACAGAGGAAGGAAGAAGACATGAAACAGTGATGCGTTTCTTTTAGTGGTGAGAAATGAATCTAGCGTAAAACAAAACTCAAATCTCGAAAACACTGTAATTCTCCTGCTCATTGCACTTATTTCTACCATCTTCTCGGCTCCGTCGGTATATGACTGGACCGGAAGACGAGAACAGTATCGAGATGACTGAGGTGTCTCGAATGAAGTCACATTAAAGAAGGCAAAAGTGACTTCATCATAATCGAATACACGATAAGGAGACGGCAGATTAGGTCTCCTTCAGCACCTCCCCGGTCTCGGGTTTAACCATCGGCATGAGAAGCTGCGCCAGAAAATCAGCTTGTAAATATTGAAGCCCGGATGAGATCCACGGGACGGACGTGCTGCAGGATATCTGACACAGATCGTTAAAAGCAAAGCCCTGAGAAGATCATTTCCCCTTAACGCGTGTCCTCCTCGTCAGGAGACGGCTCTTAATCCTGAGACCCGATTGATCCCTGACTCCCACACTGGGTTTTTTATTTATTTATTTATTTATTTATTTTTTTAAAGAGCTCAGGATGTCATCCTGCACTGACAAGTTGAGAAGATCACACGTTATAATTTGTCGCGCGCTTCCTCGTGGGCATATTTGAAGCTTGTCAGCTTACGATAGCGCGCGAGTAATTTGGCGTTTGAGCTTTACGCTAATAGCGCCGCGAGGAACTCGCGACTGATCCGTTTTTTTTTTTTTTTTTATTAGACGCACGAAGTCGAAGTATGTGTATTTTTATTGTTGTTAGTTTTTTTTTTTTCCATTATTTTAATGAAAGGATTTTACAGTGAATGCTGAAAGAAGAGGCTGTTCCCTCCACGCCGGGCAATGTCAGAGCAATGTGAGCACGGCTCCCCCGGACTCGCGTACACTAACGCTCCATCGCTCTCCTCGGGGACATGTGGTGCATCAGTGCTGTTTGGCCTACATGCTCAGTCAAGCACACCCGGGCACACTGTCGCAGCGTGCGCCATCCTCGTCACTCTGCAGCGCCGGCTTTTAAACAACATCGTACAGATTAATCTTACCAAAGTCAGTTGTTTAATCGCTAGTTTGCTTTAGATAGCTTTAGAGCGCAAAAAAAAAAAAAAAAAGTTAAATGAGATCTGTTTCTACAGTATTTTTTTAATAAATAAATAAATAAATAAATAAAACCTGGTCTGGGGAAAAAAAAAAAGTTGATTAAAATCATATTATTTCGATGGGGTTACAAATTTCCCTAAATTTTCCGAAACATGTTTTGTTAAAGACACATCTGCCGACTCAGCTTCCCTTTTTTTTTTCTTTTTTTTTTTTTTTCCTCCACCCATCATAAATATCACACACTCATATTTAGGCATTTGGTTTTACTCAGTTAAGCGAGTAGAATTCTGATCTGACAAAAAGTTTAGTCTGTTTTGCTGGGATTAGTTAAAAAAATTAACTAATAAAAAAAAAAAAAGAAAGAAAGATTTTGCACGCAACTTATCTGCGCTGCCTTTTATTATACGATGACGTACGGTACAATGACTAGCCAAAAAAAAACAAACCAAAAAAAAAAAAAAAAGAAAAAAAAGAAAAAGACTTGCCGTTACAGAACGGTCAAATTACTGATCTGATCTGCGTCAAGCGAAGAAAAAACAACGACCGTACTGGAACTGGGGTTAAGAAACGTTCCATGCATCAGCAATCACTTGGTGAAGCTGTAGGGTAGTAAAAAAAAAGAAAAAAAAAAGCTCAATAATGAAAGTATGATCATTTCCATACGCAGACATTGTGATGAGAAGTCACTGGGGCTAAACAGCTGTGTGGCCGTACATGTGGAGAACCACATGCTAATCAGACCAGGCAGACAGAATGGTTTCAGTTTGCTAGCGAGTGTAAAGATTGGACTTTAGGAGTGAGGAGAAAAGATTATATGATCTGATGAGTCCAGATTGGCATTATTCCAGAGCGATGGGCGTGTCAGGGTGAGAAGGGAAGCGCATGAAGCGATGCTCCCATCATGCATAGCGTCCACTGTACCAGCCTCTGGAGGGGTCGCTTCAGTCGCTCAGGTCGAGACTCAGCAACGTCGTGTGGCCAAAAAGTGAAGTCAGCTGAAGACCTGAATGTACCGAATGGCCGGGTTATGACAGCTGTGGGGTTTTCTTTCCTTGCCTGGATGGACCGCAAGACTCCGCTTGTGAACGAGTGGTTCTGGGAGGACGAGGAATCATCTTCACACGCACCGTAAATAATCGAATCTAAAGGCAGTAAAGGCTGATTAAACATTCATTCAACTTCTGTATCGCTCATCCTGTGTATAGGGTCGTGGGGGCCTGGAGCCGATCCCACGAGGCAGCTCACTGGGGGCACATTCAATCAGGGCACATATTCACACACAGTCAACCTCATCTGCGTATCCTTGGACTGTGGGAGGAAACCCGAAGTACCCGGAGGAAACCCATCAAGCGTGGGGAGAACATGGGAAACTCTGTGAACACAGGGGAATTGAACCCCAACCCTGCAGGCGCAAAGCCACAGCGCTAAGCATTATGACATATGACATACTGCGCGATTAGACTCACTGGGCTCAGGAACGTCTCCCGTTTTTTCCCGCAAAGACAAATCAAGCTTACAAGTCAGGCAGAAACGTAGTGCGCTAATGACAGTATTTCCGAAGCACAGGTTGTTTTCAAGGTGTTGTCTCTTTAGTCTTCTGAGAATACAGAGACTTTCCATGTTTCGTAAAAACTCCCATGATACTGTACCGTGTGACCATGTGACCTGCGATGAGCCTGATACGTTTCATGATCCTAATCATATGCTGTGAAAGAGACACAACATGCCAGAATACCTACTGATCTTATTGAAATATCGTAGCGGTGGAGGTTATCTCGCGTAAAAGTGCAGAGCATCTGACCGAACGCATGCTTGTGACCTACTGTAGCGTCGATATTCACTGCCTGCAAACGCCTTGGGTTAGTCATCAATGTTTATCATTATGAGTAGCACCACCCACATTGTTTCCTAGAATTCACACTTCTGTCACAAAGACTGATGGAGGATGGATTCAAATCTGATTATTTAAAAATAAATAAATAAATAAATAAATAAATAACAGTTGAATAATTTTCTTTCTGACTTTATCGCCATAGGTTTACGTTAATACACTGGTTTTATCGCCGTATTGTTTCTATAGTAACAGGGATGCGGATGCTGGATGCTCCTGAACAACTTGATCGGATGGTCCGGGAAAGAAATGAACTTATCCGTGTCATGTAGCGGGTTGCTTTCAGTGTAAAATAACACGACTTCAAGATTTCAGGAGTAAGTGAGGTAACCTCAATGGGTGTTCGAGTCAAAACGGGATTGCAGCGTAACTTTCTCAAACCTGATTGACATTTACAGACGACTTTATATACAGCTGCAGTTACCCATGTACCCATGCAATGAAGCATACGAATGGTGTCACATAGGAATATCATAAGAATTCATCTGGCTGCGTGAACTGTACACACGATCATTCACCAGCACCGCTTGCACGTTACAGGACCTCGTCTGGTAGTCGTTGGCACATTCTGACCTCACGCCAAGCCATTGTTCTATTAAAGGAGTTCCTGGGAGGCCGGGGTTTCAGACATGATGCAGGTTTCAGACTGATCATGATCAAACGTTCTACCTTGATGGTGCCCAAGCACTAGTGAAACGCTGGGACGAGTGCATTAGTGTAGCCGGGGATTATACAGAGAAATAAAGAGGTTTTTATACAATCGAAAGTCCCGGTTTGACTTGAACGCCCCTTTGTAGTACTAATATTTGGGAAGGTCTTTAAAATCCAGAGGATCAAATACAATTTATAAAATCTGATACGACTTATTTTAGGAACACCAGTGATGCAAGAACGCTCAAACCCTGTGAAAATGCTTTCTGTTTTTTCTCTACAGGCAAAAAAAAAAAAAAAAAACTTTTCTAGGCAATAAAAGAACTGGTTTTACATGAATAACTATTGATTTATGACATGTTTTCGGTTGAAGGATGAATCCCTGGGATGATTAAATGAACACAGAGGTGTCTTAATGAATTCCCTGATTTAACCTACAGTATGTACTGTACTTATAGCTGTCTTTTATACTGTACATTTATCAGCTGCCTTTAAATATATACAGACGAGGGCTGAGCTTAACACTAGTTTGTGGCATGAGTAACATACAGAGGAAGATTTGAGAGATAACGTGTTTGCGCGAACTGACCATTCAACACACAAACCCCCATACGGTCCTGACCTCAAGTTCATGGAGTTCCCGAGAGGCCAGATTTTCAGACGTGAAACAGCCGCCTTTAAATATATATCAAGGCTCCGGCGTACTGAGAAAACTTTCTAGTGTCCAAGCACTAGTGAAACTACGGGATAAGTGCATTAGTGTAGCCGGGGATTATATAGAGAAATAAAACGATAGAAGAATAAATATCTGTGCTCTGTTATACTGCACAATCGAAAGTCCCAGTTTGGCTTGAACACCCCTTGATTAAATGGTTTTACATTTACAATATATCATTCTTTAATATATTTAATAATTAAATTGGACCATTTACACATCCCTAACTAGTTATTGACTCTATACCTGTAAGAGAAAACCCAATAATAATAATAATAATAATAATAATAATAATAATAATAATAATAATGTGCTTCTTTCTCATTTATTGGCCTATTACTTTGTTACTCATAATCTCTATTTTTGTTTTTATTCTTGTTTTTTTTTGTTTTCCATACTTGTCCGAAAAAAGAAAAGAAAAAAAAAATCTTCCCCAGACCCAAACGGTGTAACTCTGGGATGTAGGCTTTCACCAGCACCACAGCTAAACTTGTACAGCCTTTTAGAAACACCAACGGCATTTGTTTCCAATTAAAAACACATCTCTGCTGAAAGCCGCATTCACTCGGGTGCCATCATCACTCTCCGCATGCTCTGATCGGATCTAACGCGGTCTGATGATAACCTGTGACTGTCGCCCGCGATTGTGATTTTCCTCGACGGCCGTCCTCAGATAGAATCAGCGTATTTACTCGTCTCACTGAACATGAGAAGTTCTCGCTTCGCTGCTTGCCAACCACAATCCGGCCGTGTGAATAAGAATATAAATGCATCCATAAATGATGGTGACGGATTGGAGTGCTGAGTCGCGGTAAGGACAAACGTTAAACTTTGTGTTAAGAATGAGTAAACGACCTACAGCAGTGCCAAACCAGTATGAACTTATTAAGGAAAACGTCTCATATTATATGTAATTGTTTAGAACTGAATCTTATTGAATACTGTCTGTCTACGACATCATAGCACAGTGTAATTATTGTCATTATGTCCGCTACGAGCTGGCGTTTTTTTTACCCGTTTGCGGTCCCAGGTACGCTCCTCCCGTGCCTCGCCAAACTCACCACGTCTCCATTCGTTCTCATTTATTGAGCCACATTATCCTCGATCCACGGCTGTGAGCTAAAAATAGTGTGGGAAGTTCTCTTCAAGAATGAGCCCGGTCTCACAAGCACATAAACAGTTCAATGCAGCGCAATGCGCTTATAGAGAAATTAATGCCAGGCTGTGTAATCATGGAGATGAGCCAGCTGTCGGGCTGCTAAGAATGGAAACAAAACGCTGTTCTGCGTTGCTGTAGGATATTTGACTAAGTGTGCTAAAATACTAGGAGCATTTCAATGCATACCATTACTGCTCTTCCTTACTGCAAAATTTTATATATATAAATATTTGAAATAATAATAGGAAGATGATCTCAATAAGAGATGCTGGAATCCGAGGCACGAGAACGTTTTTGCCTTTATGGACGTCCTGGAAAAGAGACACACTACAGTATGTGGTAAAAAAAAAAAAAAAAAAGTTTCGACATTTTATCATCACATGTATAGTTCTTGCAAAACTTTGCCACAAATTTGGAAGCCCCGGCGCACATGGGCGAGCTTCACCAAGACACGGAGTCGGAGTGGAAGAACTTAAGTGACCTGCACACGGCCTTGAATGAACTTTGGGATGAACTGGAATATGCTAAGTGCATGCAGACATACTCACACGACATCAGTACCCGGGCTCGGCAATGCTCTTATAGCTGAACGAAGTTCCAAAATCCAAAATCTCGTGGAAAGCCCTCCCAGATTAATGACAATTAAAAAAAAAAAAACACCCAGATTTACTTGTAATATAAACGTGCAATGCTATAAAGAGGAATAAAGGAAAAAGGAAACATTGTGCAGTTTTGTAACATCTCAAAAAATTTAAATCAGTCAAATTGTGCTACTCCTATAGTGGTGACCGTGTCCGTTACCTCCTAATCAACTTGGCTAGCTCAACTGGCTAGCACATGCTTCGAAAATGTCTTTCCTGTGTTTTTAACATGCCGAGAGTGAATGAGTGCAGTTGCCATTTGTCATTGATTACAGTAGGTGTGCTGCTACACCGAGGTCGTTATGGTTGCTTACTGATGTCCAGCGGCCTCCAAAGAGTGCAATAAAAGTAGCTTCTGCCAACCGCTTCACTTTCACAGCCTTTTCAGTGTCTTATGCTGCGATTATGGGCAGCCATTAGGGTCAAACTTGGCCCTAATTTTCGTTATTTTGCGTTAAAATATTAAATTAATATTCTATTCAATAAAATTTTATTTGTATAGCATTTTTGTATACATTGTCCCTGATGAGCCAACCGAGGACGAGGGCAACGGCGGCAAGGAAAAACTCCCCGAGATGGCAATAGGGAGGAACCTTGAGAGGAACCGGACTCAACAGGGAACCCATCCTCATTCGGGTGATAATGGAGAGCAGGGATTGATCTGCACTCATACTGTGTGTTAGGAGGCTGACAGTTCAATATAACAGTTGATGACTTTAAGTTACTATGGAGTCCAGTTTGCTATTGGGGGCTCAGATACAGTAGACTGTAGGAAACTCCAGTCCTGAACTATCGGGCGACTGCAGTCACAAGTGCTGCGTCAGCCGAGGCCAGGACCATCTAAAACCATCTCTTGTAAACGATATTAACATGTTAAAATTTCTAGATTAATCACATGCGTTAATATTGACACCCCTATGGTACTGTAACAGCAAATGGGAAATCCAGAACATCTGGAACGGGATGTCCAGCAAGGAGATATGGAAAGGTGTCTGCACAAGAGTCTGGAGGAATTTTATACAAAAATGAGGAGTTACTTGTCTCAGGACGAAGCTCAGAACTACCACTTCTCTCCCTCTCCTAATCATCAAGTTATGGACAGATATACCTTTCAGTCCATAGGCGTGTAGACTGACTTAGACTAGGGGAAAGTTCAGGGCCAATGGAGCTGCTTGTTCCGTAAGTCACTTCCTGTTGTGGGGCCCAGTGGCCCCTTAGCAATTTCCTAGATCACACCACTTGTAACAGAAGTAGGGGGGAGGTTACGGGTAAAGAAGATTATAAAGGGGAAAAAAAAAATAGTTCTTGAGGTTTTAGAAAATGTGACAAACTAGCATGTGTGTGTGTGTGTGCGTGCGTGTGTGTGTGTGTATAGGAAACACACTGTATGGTGCCTTAATGAGCTCCAAGAAAGCAATAGCAGGTTTTTACTGAACACAAAGCAAACTGTATGACATGAGCTTCAGATTAAGAGCTGTAGACGTAAAACATTAATGACTGTGACTCGAGCATTAAGTCGAGCTCATCAACATTCACACCATGCGAAGGAGTCTTCTCCATGTCGGCCGCAGAGCACATATGGAATGTATTTATAGGCTTTATAGCAAAGCTTTAGGGTTTAAACTACACACCCCAGTTCCTCGTAATCTTTCAAAGTGAGAAGGAATCTGTTTCACTCAGCAAACTGGAAAAAGCTGCTTTCATGAAGACTATTTGCTCAGTGTTAAAAGGCCCGTAGATATGGAGGTGTTAGAGATGGAAAGGTGGCGTAACCATTCTTCTTCTCTTTTTTTTTTTTCTTTTTTCTTTTTTCTAATACTAATTTTACATATTACATTTGCAATTTCTCACTTTCTGGTTGCTCGGGTGCCTGAATGGCGTTTGTTTAAATCACTTTCATGGGAACTCAACACAATAGTCATTAGCAAGACAGAAGAGTTTAAGTGAAGAACAGCCTCTAGAAATGAACAGCGGCTGAAACAGACACGAAATATACGACATACTGTACGGAAACGAGTGTCCGGTTCAATAGTGATTGAATTTTATCCTAAATAATACAGTATGTGGCTGATAAACTGGAAATTAAATTCTTAACTAAATTAATCGACCTATTCTAATAATAATAATAATAATAATCAGTTATAATAAAGATTATTTCTAAAATATTTTTTTTATTAGTTACACTTATATTTGTGCACATCTATTTTTTGATTTTTTATATGAATACATTATATAGTATTTATATAAAGTATATAGTAATATTCCTACATTATTATATAGTAAGTATCTTTACTATAGATACTTATATAGATATTAAACAAGGATTTGTGATCAGGAAATTTATTTATGTTCAGTAATTCTATTTAAAAGTGATTTTATTATAAATATATCAATATTATATTCCGACAAATTCATTTCAGTTCAATTTTATTTTATTCAGATTTATTTAACAGTTGCCTTAATCGCAAAGCAGCTTTACAGAATCACAAGAGAATTTACATGTAATGTGTGAGAAAATATGTACAGGTGAAATTTCTTATTTTAAACAATTTATAATAACTATCATTAACTATGGTGAAGATGTACAAACTGTATTAAGATACTTATATTAAGATATTTTACCAGATTCCTTCCAAAGTTAACATTGCAGTTTCCAACATCTTTTTTTTTCTCTCTTCACTGGAAGCTGAGGGTTTTACCTCCCATCCCCGGGCCCCAGACTGGTCGCATCCCAGCATTGATTAAAGGTTTGCTTCGCAGCCCGAGGGGGCTCAGAGAATAAGCAACTTCCTGTAGTTTAAGGCCAGTGATTAGGCAGCCAAGTCCTTTATCTTCACCGAGCCCAGAGCCTTTGTAAGTGCTACATGCCTCACTTCACCTCGCTGAGAGCTCAGAGAGCGAGAGAGAGCGAGAGAGAGAGAGAGAGAGAGCGAGAGAGAGAGAGAGAGAGAGAGAGAGAGAGAGAGAGAAAGCTGGCCTACTCAAACATACAAGCTTAATAATAGGCCCTGCATTGTCGGCCACTCCATTGTCGCTCGTCGGGGGTAACAGTGGTACGACCCGGT
Source organism: Clarias macrocephalus (assembly GCA_011419295.1). Lineage (NCBI taxonomy): Eukaryota > Metazoa > Chordata > Actinopteri > Siluriformes > Clariidae > Clarias > Clarias macrocephalus. The sequence continues at coordinate 41,457 of JAAGKR010005843.1, forward strand.
CGCCATAAAAATCCTTCCAATCCTGCATTCTGCACCGGGGAGCTGTTCTCTAATTATGCTGCCATTAAGACGCTTCGGCCGTAATTAGACGCTATTTCCGCGTGCCGTCTTTGCATGAGAATCGGAAGCCGCGTCGTCAGAGTCGACCGTTTCCGCAGGACGGCCCGGTGCAAAAATACCGCAGGACGGCCCGGAGGCCCGGATGGTGTTTAGTAAGGTCAGAGCTGTGTGTATCGACAAATATTTGCTCGAGTTATACATGCAGATTCTGTGGGTAAACAAGAGCCGACTGTAAACATATTAGAAGTTCTTTTCGGGATAAAAATCCAACGTTGCTGTTTGCTTTTAAATTATACGTCTCGATGTTTTTTTTTTTTTTTTTCTTCTTCTTCTTCTTTTGAATAATGTTGTTATTTCAAATACAAGATCGCGAAAAGGAAAAGCAAACAATCGACCAACGAAGAAACGGGATGCAGTGAATATTGGAAATATTTCCATGCTTATAAACCGTACATTACATGTGGCTTATATGCTTAAATAAAACGAGACATGCATGAAAAAAGGCAAATCAATCATAAAAAGATGTGTTAAAAAAAAAAAAGATTGGTGTTATGATTTACAGGAAATGAACTTTGACATTTTTAGACACATGCCTCAGTTATTATTAATAAGCATAAAGGTTATTATTACTCATTGAACTTTATGCTTTTTATTCCTTTTGTTGCTATTATTATTATTATTATTATTATTATTATTATTATTATAAGATAGCACCAATAATAATAATAATAATAATAATATGCATTTTAAGATTCTTGCTCTATACATATTCCTGCGCGTTGTGTATTAGCTAGGCTTTTATGACTATAATAATCATAATAATACTACTACTAATAATAATAATCATAATATTGAATAATATGAATCTGAAAAGCCAGATGAGTAATGGTGGCAGGACAGCAGGAGGCCCCTCCAGGCTGTGAGGACACGCAGCCCTCCACCTCCCCCACGCTCTCATTGTGATGAATGGAGATGACACAGAGAGCTTGAAGGCCTCCACCTGGCGAGCACCTCCCTTTGTCTGGCCCTGACGATGCGATCTGACCCTGGGAACGGGAGGCCCCTCGTGCGTGACCTCTCGTCTACATCTCAGCTCATATCTACACTCAGATCAGCAGCGGACAGGATTATTGTGCTCAGAGATTAGACCCGTACAAGACAATCTCCATGTCAAAGGCTTTGATTCTCAACGAATGAATAGATGGAAATGAAAAAAATACATTCAAAGTTTCATATGTATATGAAGTTTCTATATATATATATATATATATAGTTGTTTGTGCATCCATAGCTTAAAGTAGATGCGACGTCACTGCCGGTAAGTGTTTTAATAGCAGTAGTGTTTGCACAAAAAGAATGTGTTTCTGTGTTAATAATTTAGAATAACAGTCATTTCTACATCCTGTTTGTGTCTCTGATGTGTGTGGGTGCGTGTGTACGTGTGTGTGTGTGTGTGTGTGTGTGTGAGAGAGAGAGCGAGAGAGCGCGAGGACGTCTGCAGGGCAGCTGTGCTGATGCTGTCCCCATTCTTACAGGATGCGACATGGCTGTCAGTGTGTGTGTTCATCACTCACAGATTCCACAGCTCAGGATTTAGAGGCTTGTAAGGTTTCCATGAAAAAACACTCCGTTGTTTTCAGTGAATTAGTTTACATGTATAATGGAGGGGAAAAGAAAGAAAGGACAAGTTTTACCAAAAAAAAAACAAAAAAAAAATACAAAGGAAAAATAAATAAATAAATAAATAAATAAATAAATAAATAAATAAATAAAAGGTTTACCTGTTACACGAATGTAGTTTTGAATCCATCTGCATTTCAGACATAAACAATTAAAAAAACACACACACACACACACACACACACACACACACACACACACACACACACACACACACACAGAAATGAGCTTTAGGGTCAACAACAATCGATAAGCAGGTGAGATTATTTTATATATATATTGTATATGTATAATACATTTTTCCATTGAAAGATATACAGTATGTTACACGCCTTTAAATCTAAAACCATTACAGACAAACCAACAAGAACAACAACAACAACAACAACAACAACAACAAAAATCTGAAAACTTTTAGTGTGTGAGCTCACAGTGTGCGCGGCCACGTTAAATATAACCGACTAGGCGGAATCGCTAAAGTAAATCCGATCTGAAAGGCGGACAAAGTCAGAAGCGCACAGCTGTCGTCGGGAGCGTGTATTTTTCAAAGGCTGGCCTTAATGATCAGAGACATTGGGACATTATGTAAGACTCACATTTAAGGCCACAGCGACTCCTGGCATGGATTCAGATCTTAACCAGTACGATAATGGTGACGCATGTCTGCAGGATCAGAGAGAGAGACAGAGAGGAAAAGAGCAGATCAGATCTCTGGGAAGGTTTGCTCGGTCAGTGTTAAATCTACTCTCTCTCACACACACACACACACACACACACACACACACACACACACACACACACACACACACACACACACATGTGTGCACATTAAAATACAACTTGGGATCATTATGCGTGATAGTATTTCACACTCAGTTTGAAATTCCTCGGTTGCTTTAATATGAAATGCCGCCGACTGAACAGTGCTGGCGGTTCTACAGATAAACCGAGCAGATAATAATGTGAGATGAGACCCGGTTAAACGGAACGACTAGGCGTAAGCGCGAGTACGACGCTGAGCTGTTGCAGGAATGTTAACTTTCCACAGTGTTGCTGCACAAACCCACAGATGGTAACAGATCTAGAAATAGAAATCACTCACGCTGGCATGGGGTGTTTTCAAGATGCCTTCAGTGTTCAGGGTTGATTTGATGGTGAATACCGGAATATAAATGTAACGCCTTTAAAAAGATACTCAAACGTTTCTCTCTTTATTTTCTACATTCAGTGGTCTTTATATATATATATATAGATATAGATATATAAATCCTCCAAATGATATATATATATATATATAACTACGCAGCACTCTGTGGTCATCTGATCTGTTATTTAAGTATTAATAAATATCACAGATAAACACCGTGCAGCCTAAACCACACCTTATGAAACCATTAAGTCATAAAGAACCTGCAAGGTCAAACCTGCATATAATTAAGAATGATAAGAATGATGTATGAGTGTATTTGAAGAATTTCTTTTGTTACGTTTTTGCCAGATTTTTTACTTAGTGGTGTTAACAATAAATTCTTCTCTGATGCTACAGTTAAATCAATATTTCTAAATAAATAAATAAATATATATATATATATATATACAGTACAGACCAAAAGTTTGGACACACCTTCTCATTCAAAGAGGTTGAATTTGTATTATGGCAAGAAAAAAAGCAGCTAAGTGAAGAAAAAAAAACGAGTGGCATCATTACTTTAAGAAATGAAGGTCAGTCAGTCGGAAAAACTGGGAAAACTTTGAAAGTGTCCCCAAGTGCAGTCACAAAAACCATCAAGCGCTACAAAGAAACTGGCTCACATGCGGACCGGCCCAGGAAAGGAAGACCGAGAGTCGCCTCTGCTGCGGAGGATAAGTTCATCCGAGTTACCAGCCTCAGAAATCGCAGGTTAACAGCAGCTCAGATCAGAGAGCAGGTCAATGGCACACAGAGTTCTAGCAGCAGACACGTCTCTAGAACAACTGTTAAGAGGAGACTGTGTGAATCAGGCCTTCATGGTAGAAGATCTGCTAGGAAACCACTGCTAAGGACAGGCAACAAGCAGAAGAGACGCGTTTGGGCTAAAGAACACAAGAAAGAACACAAGAAAGAAAACTCGCTGAATGAGAAGGGGTGTCCAAACTTCAATGTTTTTGGTTTTGTGATTTATTTTCTGCATTCTAGAACAATACTGGAGATTTCAAAACTATGAAATAACGTATACTGAATTATTTTAAGACATGAAGATCAGCTGTCCTGGAATAGTTCTTGCAAGAACAGTATTGTCAAGTGCGTTTGCAAGAACCCATCAGGCACCATGATGAAACTGGTAGGTTCGCTTTGTGCCACTGGGGCGGCTCTGGGCGACTCCACAAGACGTCTGGGAGCCGGGAAAGGGGTGGTGGTGGTGTTGGGGGGGAGGGGGGGGTTTGTCGGATCAGCCACTAGGATGTTATATGCAGTACCAGTCAAAAGTTTGGGCACACCCTTCTATTTCAGTGTTTTTGGTTTTGTGATTTATTTTCTACATTCTAGAACAATCCTGGATTTTTTCAAAACTATGAAGTATCACTTAGGCAATAAAGTACCAACAACAACAGTAACAGTAAGTTGTTATTTCAAGACATGAAGGTCGGCTGTTCTGGAACACTTCTTGTAAGACCAGTATCGTGTCGAGTGTGTTTGCAAAACCCATCGAGCTCCAGGATGAAACCGTCTCTCATGAAGACCTTCCCAGGAAAGCGAGACCAGAACTGAGCT
>JAAGKR010005844.1:0-33527 GCA_011419295.1 Clarias macrocephalus
CTTTTTAATGGCTAAAGCAAGAACATTTTAAGATATTGATTCGCAGGTTTAATTCCTGAAGTGTGATTTTTTACAGCTGGAAAAAAAGATGTAATATTGCAAATTAAAATGAATTTTGGACAAGTATTCAGTTCTAGTACCAGTATCAGGTCCAGTTCCAATACCAGTATCAGGAAAAGTTCCAGTACCAGTATCAGGACCAGTTCCAGTATCAGAACCAGTTCCAGTACCAGTATTAGGACCAGTACCATCATCACCACCAGTTCTAGTACTGTATCAGGACCAATTCCAGTATCAAAACCAGTACCAGTATCAGTACCAGTATCAGGACCAATTCCAGTACCAGTATTAGGACCAGTACCAGTACCGGTTCTAGTACCAGTATCAGGACCAGCTCCAATACCAGTATCAGGAAACGTTCCAGTACCAGTACAAGGACCAATTCTAGTACCAGTATCAGAACCAGTTCCAGTACCAGTATGAATACCAGTACCAGTATTGTAGGATCAGTTCCAGTATATACATGTGTACCAGTGTTTGTATCAGTACCACAATTAGTACCAGGGTCATTACAAATATTGGTACTAGGGCTGGGCGATTTTTTTTTTTTCGATTAATTCGAATTTACGTTTTAAGATGATTTTATTTTTTTCCTAAATCAAGGTATCGCGATTTTTTTTATTAAAATATCAGATAAATTGTAACTGCACCAATGGCAGAATAATTAAGAGACATTATTGTCCGACCACATGATGTCGCATCTAATTAACCGCCCACTTGTGAGAGTTTTAAATGGATTTTACAGTTTCACTTTGGTGCGGCACCGCGAGCTTCTGTAGTTCGGCCACGCCCCCTCTGTGACTCACACGTGGGAAATACGAGATACAACATGGCAGCGCGCGCTGACGAAACCAAAGAGCTCGTGTCCAACAGAGGCGCCGTTTCTTCAGTCGTATGGAAATTGTTCGGGTTCGCAACTTTACACACTGAACAAGCCGAAGCCGGTGTAAAGTCTGTCTGAAGTTTGTGGCAACTAAAAGAAGCTAATTTACTCGAGCACGACTAATGTCCTCGCGCACCTCAAACAGAGTCACACTGTTGAATCGGCGTCGTGTTTGCCGCCGCGAGATAAACAAGACAAGCGGCGGCGCGGAAACACCGACTAAAGCCCGGAGAGAACAGCGAGCACATTTCCACATTGTGTCCCACATGATAAGAGCCTCGATGGAGAGATATTACTGATGTTGTGTCGCGTTATATCACTAAAGACATTATGACCAGATACACAGTTTAAAATCAAACATGTAAAATGCTGTCGGGCTCCTGTTTGATTTGTTGCATGTGGTTTGCAAAATTGTTTAAGTGATTTAATATATATACGTTTAATCCAAATAAGCAGGTAATGTTTGGTTATATCATTTTGCTTAAGTAAATAATAAAAAAAACTATACTGTCTGTTTTTTTATTATTATTATTATTATTATTATTATTATTATTATTATTATTTATTTATTTATTTATTTTAAGCAAAAAAATCGTTTTAAAATCAAAAATCTAATTTGGTCTTTAAAAAAATCGAGATTTCATTTATAGGGCACATCGCCCAGCTCTAATTGGTACCAATCAGTATTGGTACCAGTATCAGTACCATCATCACCACCAGTTCCAGTACCAATATCAGAACCAATTCCAGTACCAGAATCATGACCAATACCATCATCACTACCAGTTCTAGTACCAGTATCAGGACCAATTCCAGTATCAAAACCAGTACCAGTATCAGTACCAGGACCAATTCCAGTACCAGTATTAGGACCAGGACCATCATCAAAACTGGTTCTAGTACCAGTACCAGGACCAGTTTCAATATCAGTTCAAGCAACATGTCCTAAATATAGTTAGCTGTAGTGATATTTTCCACACATTTACATTTACCTCATGATCAGACACACGCTCACATCGACACTCTCAATATTTCATGGTGCAACTGGCGAACCCGTGGCACTCAACAAGCCGTGAAGCGTTTTAATTCACACGCCGACGCCGCTCTATGCTAAAGAAATGCTCTTATTGTTCCACTGAGGTTTTCTGCAGTACCAAATGTCAAACTCCATCACTAGCTCGCTCCAGCTCTCTGCCGGTAAAGAGGATTTGCCGCGGCGTAAATGAGCCGAGGTGAAGTCGCGGTAATGATAAAGTGACCAGGTGTTGCTGCATTTTTATAAGCGAAATTGCAGTGGGTTTTTGTGATGCATTTGCAGTCCATTTCGGCAGACTGCGGATGTTTGCTCGCTAATGCGCTGAGTGCTGCGATGAATAGAAAGTACACGAAGGAGCAAATAAACAGGAGCGTGCACGAAGTGAAGGTGTTAGCATTCCACCATCGTTAAGGTCCGGAGGATAGGGGTGTGTCCAGGAGCGTGATCACAGGAATGTCTGTGAGTTACAGTTCAGTGTGTGAGCAAATACCCAGTGGATACTGATAACACTCGGCTTGTTCAATCTGCATAACTTCAGCAAATAAGATCTGTAATCTGGTTTACCAGCAGAATTTTGAAGGAGAATTTTGAAACCATTTTGCTCACACAGCTATCGTATGGCAACTTGAATTATTATTAAGTGCTACAAGTTGGCAGATTGACAAGGTAATTAGCAAATTCATTAAATCATCATTTGTCTATTAAAACTGACCGTGTCCACGCGTGTACACTCCCATGTAAAAACACACCCAAGCAGGACTGACGAGAGTTTTGTTACGAGGTGAGCCAAAAATTATCCACACTCCGGTTATATTAAAACTGTCTCATCCGCCCGTCTCATCAGGTGCCAGAGCAACTCGGAAGCTCATAAACAGAAGAGTTTAGATGTCTGTGAACCAAAAGTGGAGCGACACTCTAAGGAAGGTGAAAGTTTCTTAAAGAGAGCCATTAACGTCCTCAATCGCCACCCGAGGAAATGTTTAAAAGTCGACCATCAGCTGGAAAATTCATCAACGCTTACAGTTTCCTGGGATTATCAAGGGCCAGAAGTATTGGAACACCATCCGGAAAAAGGTTCTCGTTCCAGTGAGACGCTGATTGAAGAGCTGAAGATTAAACACAGAGGACTGATATCCGAGGGTGTCGTGATCCCGCGTGACGCTGCACGTCCGCACACTTCTGCCCCACACTGTGGACACTCTGAGGAGTTAAAGCGTCCTCACTATAGTCCCGATCCCACGCCATCAGACTCTCACCTGTTCGGTCCCCTGAAAGCAGAAGACGAGGGCGAAGATTCACTTCTGAACTGAAGACAGCGGTGCATCCGTGTCTCGCGGCTCAGACTAAAACATTTTTTAATGAGGGAATTCGACAGCTTGATGACAGACAGATAATTTCTGTATTTGTCTTTTCACAGCCAGAGTGCAGATTATTTTTCTCGCCCAGGCAAATTGCACAGTTTTGCATGTTTGGCATTTCTGTTTGTGAATCAGTACAAATAGATACATTTATTACTTGCAGTGTGATTTGCTTCAGTCTATAATCATCATAAAAAACCACTAATACCTTGTATATGCTCAGCAGACAATCATTTACAATTAAATGTATTACGATTAGTAAAAGCATTTCATCAGGTTATTAATAAATAATAACGGAACGGAAGGTCGGCAGTTCGAGCCCCGACGCCACCAGTTTGCTGATGTTGGGCCCGAGCAAGGTGCAGTAAAATGGCCGACCTAATGGCTGCGCTAACAAAACCCCCTAATAACAAAAAGCTGGGATACATGAAGAATAAAGTGCACTGTGCAGTGATGTATATGTAATGAATAAAGGCTGAACTTTAGCCCTGTTTTTATTGTTTGTCGTTAATCAGCTCTGAATAGAGCGGCCACTTGTAGAGCGACGAGGACAGATAGAAGTGCAGAAAGCACGTGGGGGATAAAGGAGCTGAGAGTGAGAGTGGGACAGAACTGCGAGATATGATGAGTGGAAGAAGATGAAAAGAGAGAAAGTGAAGAGACTTCCAGAGTCCGCAGGTGTCCGGTGCACTTTGCGCTTGCCGATCTGCCGGTCGCTGTGAGAGATACTCCACGCTAAAAGGTTACTGCACATCAAACAAGAACAGAATTAAACCCAGAACTCTGACTGCGGTCCATAAATGGCACCAAGGTAAAGCTTTGGAGAAAAATTCGGCTCGTGTGGTGTGTGTGATGATGTGACACTCTGATCTGATACAAGCCTGAGACGCCGGATCGCTATGGGATTGGATCTGAAGTATCTTTCCGGATGTGTTCCAGCCTGTCAGCTGTGTGTTTACAGTGTTTGATGAGCAGAGTTGGACGTTTGACTCTATGAAGAGATGGTTCTCTGCAGGTGGCCCCATACAGGAACTTACACTTCAACCAGGAACTACAGCTCTGTTCAGTACTAGAGTTCCAGTGTTAAACATCTATTTATAGCTAGCCCTGCCCATATGGAGATAGATATTCATATTCAAATGTTCAGAGCTAGTCTCACATATTTAGAGCTAGATATCCCTGTTTATAGTGAGTTAGACATATCCAGTCCATCAAGTCCACCTGCGGTAGACTCAGTTGAGTGGACATGATTTGGAAAGACACACACCTGTCTATATAACGTCCCACAGGTCACAGTGCATGTCAGAGCACAAACCAAGCCATGAATTGTCTGTAGACCTCATAGACAGGATTGTGTTGAGGCTCAGGTCTGGGGAAGGGAACAGAAACATTTCTGCAGCATTGAAGGTCCAAGAACCGGTCACTCTGTAAGAGCCTTGAGTGTTTCTCTGTGGAGAGGAGAGAACCTTCCAGAAGGACAGCCCTCTCATCAGCACTCCACCAATCAGGCCTAGTTACACAATTTAGTTTTACATTTGTTCGACATATCCGAGTAGCAGAAGCTCATACAGTAGATCATCCGGTTGTTTATTAAATTAAGTTAATGTCTTAATGAGGATGTGAAAGAAGTGGAGATGGTGAAATTGAAGATGATTGGCTCAGGCAGAAAGAAAGAAAGAAAGAAAGAAAGAAAGAAAAAGAAAGAAAGAAAGAAAGAAAGAAAGAAAGAAAGAAAGAAAGAAAGAAAGAGTTCTACCTTTTATCCAGAGTGGAAAAACTAACAAACCCATCCAGCATGCCCTGATCTCAACAAGCCAGAAGGTCAATATCAAGAAAGAAGAGAAGAAAATATCAGTTTCTTGATCTAAAAGTTTTTACCGATGCACAGTTCTGTCTTTCGGCTCGTGAGACGCTCCGCTCTGAACTGTTACCACATGTTAAAGAACAAGATATAAAACGTCTACACATCATCACACACTCGTGCAAGAACACCATCCTGAACACAATCCTGTCAATCATTCATTTATAATGAAAAGAGTCGGGATTCACTTTATCGAGGCTGCTGTCTGAGTAACAGCACGAGGGGGAAAAGACATAAAAAATGGAGTAGAAATGCGAAACAGGACGGGGCGAGAGCACGAGCACGAGCTTGGGGATCATCCTGGAAATGTAAACAGACTACAAGTGAACTGACAGCCTGTCCAAAATACAGCAGGGTTCCTTTGGCTTCTTGCAGATTCACATTTCAGACATTTGGTTTGTAAAAGGTTACTGCATGTCAAACAGAGAAATAAGCAAAGCCTAAAAACAGCTTGGACCTTGAGGCGGCTCTGGAGATTTTGTCAGGAATTTGTAAGTAAATGTAGACGTTTTAAAGGGCACGCGTTAACGCCGTTAAACAACAACGCAGCCATGTCTCGTGTCAATGGGTAATTTGCGAAAGAATCCCACGCTGCTGAAAAATTCATGCACCCCGGCGATATATTTATCCTGAGCCAGATGGGATGCGGGAGAGCCTTACCATTCCTGGACCAATTCTGTACATCTCTCCATAAACAATCTCTCTCTCTCTCTCTCTCTCTCTCTCTAACACTGCGTGAATTCGTATACAGGATATATATATATATATATATATATACACACGGTATGTTAAGCTGAAAGTCAGGGATGAGCGCCATGACAGCTCTAAAAACAGAACAGATCCGATGTAAACTCTTATAGTGGAAACACAGCTGAGTCAAACCTGACAAAATAACGAGATATTAAAAATCTGCTAATGTTAAACAGGACTAAAATTCACTTTTTAACCCATCTGTCTTTATTTAGTTGTTTGTTTTTAAGTCGCATTTTCTTGCGTTTCTCATTAGACTTTTAAAGGTCTGGCTTTACAGTGAGAAGCCCCTCGTCCTGCTCAGCGGCCATCGCTAGTTTTTGGCGGAAATCCGTGACGATGTTGAAGCTATTGTTTGTTCGGCTTGTTTGTTGGATTTAGGCCCACTATGAGGCTAAAGTTGCTAACTGCTAACAGCTTGTCTGGGCTTTCAGCATCCACAGATCCACCGTGTGTGGATGCAAAAGTGTTATTTTGTGTCGCTATCCTTAACTTTACCTGTTTAAAGAGATACGATTGAGAACAGGGCTGATATACGTACAGTATAGCTGCATCTCCAGTCCTTCTGTTTCTTAAGAGCTATTTAGGTTAGCAACTAACTAAGTGCTAACAGTTAATGTAGCCTTAGTTGTGTTACCACTCAAATTTTGCTGAGCACTAACAATGTCAGTGTGAATAAAATATTTTAAATATACTTAAAATAAATCAGACTCTCACTAAAAGCTTTTCCTTTTCCCGGGTCATCAGGTTGGAAATGCCTGGAAATGGGTGGAAAATGCCTTATAACGGCCCAAACGTTCGTGAATTACAAAAAAAAAAAAAGAAGGTCAAGCCATTTTCAGTTCCTGCATACTGATTGGCTAGGACAGGGTCGACCTCGCGCGGCTCCAGGGCTCTTTCACTCGCTGCTGCGGCTCCCCTGTGGCTTTGGAAAATAAATAAAAAAACAAAGCAGTTCTAAATTCTAACATGTTATAAGATGATGATCTTGTAACATTAAAATAAAACGTGTTTAATCGCTCAAAATACGCATCACACCTGCCGACTCGCGATTTATTCAACCTCGAGCTGCGTTCCACTCCGGAGTGCACAGGGTGCTCCCTACTCCCTACTCCCTACTCCCTGCTCCCTGCTGCTATTTCAGTGAATGTCGGTGACGAGAACGTCCCTCGACAAAACTCCACCATTCAGAGCGTCCTGCGAAGTCACCAGTGCCGATGTCACTTCCTCCGTATTATTGACAATAATAATTGATTAAAGATGTAGCAGATTACTAGCCTATTTAACATTAACGTTTTCTCGATATAATTAAAGTTGAAATTATTGTCCCATATTAATATGATGCCATCGTCAATAATAATGATAATAAATATATATAATGATATAAATAAATGTCTTTTTTCGAGACCCATTCTTTTTGAGTTGACCGCTGACTGCACGCTCCAGAACACGCGATAAAAGGATGACGGCACACGGAAGCAGAGACGATTCTTCGTTGATAGTTTAAGTTTTTTATTTCATAAATACAAGGACAAATAGATATTGAGTATTTTATTTGAAAGTAACCTTCAGTCCAGTGGCTTTCAAATGTTTTTGTTGCATTCAGGAATATGATTTAGTTTCTCTGTAGTAGTTTGTTGATTTCATAAATGCAACACAAAGCTAAATGTTTTTTGTTATACACACAGTAGCATAAAGGTGGTGTTGCGGCTCCCGGTGTTTTCTGTTCTGTGGGAAACGCGTCCAAATGGCTTTTTTTTTTTTTTTTTCGTTTTTAAGGTTGCCGAGCCCTGGGCCAGGAAAACGCACTTCTACAAAGGGGTGTTAAGGGGCAGGTTGTTTAAAGCTACAGACACTGAAACAGCGCAATGGAAAAAGGAGTGAAACTGAAAGGCAACCAGGCGGCCAGAACGCCGGATATGAGGTGTGTTTCAGCTGGAACAGTAACACACACTTGGGAGAGAGAGCGCTAAGACTCATATTAACTTGTTTAAACAGTAAAATAATTGCTAAACTTTACGATTCCATCACATCTGGATAGAAATGTAGCTGTTGTTTCATGTTGTTCGATTTCAGGCGTGTTTGAAGATTCTCACTCACGGCCTGTTTGAATGAGAGATGATGCTGTATCTGTATCTCTATACTGTATCTCTGTGTCAGATCATACAACGACTCCAAATCATACTAAATGACTGTAAATGACTATGTCATGTTTACCTTATCAGTCCAGATGTCTAGAGACAAACACACACTTACAGTCTTCCACACCAACACCACATTTCTTCATCATCACCATCACACCTCTAGCTGTCCTATATGCTGGCCGTCTTCTCGTCGCTGGATTTTAGACGAGATTTGAATCTCTGACACTGACAGGAACGTAAACTCGCTGTTAACATGAGTGTGACACGGACGTCATTTTTGTCAGCAACAGCAAAATTGGGCAGAAGTGGAATTTTCCATACGTCGGCTTGTTGACGCATCGTTCCCTGACTCGAGCTCTTACCAAATTCCTCCTGTCGATGTCAACCCGTCATCATTATAACTCTCATCCTCACTCCCACCTGTTTTTCACAGCCTATATGCGCCTCACTGTGCCATTCCTTATAGCATGAAATATGACTTCAGTGTGGACAGGAATGACAGAAACCAGCAAATCCAGATGTTCAGTGACAAGGGGGCTGTTAGCAAAAATGGGTGCCAGTGGTTTTGGATCCATCCGTTCATTAAGGCATCAATCCATTCATTTGGCCATTATGTATAGGAGGGCATGGAGAGCCTGGAGCCTTTCCTCGGGAACTCGCATACACACACACTCATACATACAATCATACGCTACAGGTGATTTGGAAATACCAATCAACTTGCAGAAAACCAACCAAGTACAAGGAGAACATGCAACCTCCACACACACACACACTTAGGACTTTGGCAAAGAGAGGTGGAAACATGCTGGACCTTGTTTACACAAACATCCCCGGCATATATCCGGGAGATCCGTCCCACCTTGGCCTGAGACTCCAAAACCACCTCCTACACAGCAGTGTGGCATACAAACCCTAGACCCACTGCAGGTCACAGTATCGTCAGAACCGTTCCACAGACAACGTCATCTCCACCGCACTCTATCTGGCCCTCAAACACCTAGACAACAAGGAACCCTACGTCTGAATGCTAGTCATAGATTTCAGCTCAGCATTTAATTCAATCATCCTGATTGGGAAGCTGAGCCTGTTGGGCCTGAACACCTCCCTCTGTAACTGGATCCCGGAAGGCCTCAGCCAGTGCGGAACGGGGACAGCAGCTCCAGCACCACCACACCACACTTACCACTGGTGACCCCCAGGGTACTGTATGTCCACCTGGAACAGAATCTCACCTCAACACCAAGTCTTTGCACACGAAAGCCCAACAATATCTCTTCTTCCTGAAAAGGTTAAGAAAGGCCCAGCTTCCAACATCAATTCTCAGCATCAGGACTACGAGAGCATCCTGAGCAGCTGCATCCTGAGCAGCGGATAGTGAGGACAGCCGAGAAGATCATCAGGATCTCGCTTTCCTCTGTCGAAGACATCTACACCACACGCTGCATCCACAAATCCTCCAAGCATTGTGGCCGATCAGACACACCCCTCACACACACACTCTTCACCCTCCTGCCATCCAGAAAGCATTTCCTTATGACCTTATACCACATCCAGACCTTACAACTGCTTCCATGTCCTAAATAAAAAGGGATTGGACTGATACACACACACACACACACACACACACACACACTCAGGATAACTCAAATGGAGCTTAATTGATAAACATACATGTGCAAACACACTGATCAACAATCATCCAGAAATGTCACATTCCATCCTGAAACTGCTTTTTTTATTACCTGCTGTTTGCACCAGAACTGTTTTTATATCTTCGCTGCTAATCACAAGAAATGTTTCCTCTTCTCATATCACTACTAACTCATTACCCCATTAGCAGATGATTGGATTGTGTCATGTGGTTTGTCGTGTTGTTGCTCTTGTTTGCACATTTGCATACTGTATGCTTAGGTTTTTGGTAAATTTATAGTGCTAAACCAATTTGTCTCGCTAGTTAGTTTTTGTTCATTTATGTCATTAATTTATGTTTGTATGCAGCAGCTTGGTCCAGGAGAAACGCAGTGTTGTTTCACAAAGCCTACTTGACTTGAGAAAGGCCTTTCACCCTATCTGCTCCAGAGGGCGCTGTATCCTGGCTGACTCTGTGCTCTGGTTCCAGCTTCCTAACTGGGATATGCAAAAAAATCATTCCAGTTGTGACAAATAATTGAATATTATTTCATTACTTATTATCAAGGCTTTATGCATAAAATAACACGATAACTTTAATTAAACTGTCATTTATCGATGGAGCAAATACGAAGCAGAAACATCTCAGGAATGCCACAAACGCCACCCTATAAAAGCCTTCAGAGCCACATCAGTCACCATCATCATCGCTGAGGCTTCAGAGTAGAGCAACATCTCACAGCGGGTTAACAGAGACAGAGCAGAAAGAAGCAGCACTGGGAAAGGAGCATCAGACCTCCCACGGCTCGAGTGCTGGCGACGATGAGCGCTACCCAGATTAGCAGGAGAAAACCGCTCACTTGTATATCTGTTTCCATGGTAACAGCTCAAACAGAGGGACATGGACTGTACGACGGATGTGTGATCTGTACTTACTGTACACAGTGGCTGCTTCCTGTTGTAAGAAGAAGGAAGGAGTCTCCAGTGTCAGCGCTGAGAGCTCGATCTTCTTTGTGGTTTCTCAGTAGCACGAGAAGGAGACGTCATCGATTCAAATCTGTAGTTATTGTCACGTTGCTGCGGTGTACAGTAAGAGGAACAAAGTGCTTGCAGGTATCTTCTGTAGCAAGGTGGTAACAGTTGCTGATCTATTTTCTTTTAACCGCCTCACACGCACTGGTTTATTCCTTCACGACCAGTACGGATTTTATTACGTAAGGACTGATGTGGAGAGATTTCCAGTGGATCATCTAAATCCCTCTCCGTGATACAGTGGCAGCCATGTGAAAGGAGAGCGGATCTCTCTCACACACACACACACACACACACACACACACACACACACACACACACACACACACACACTCATCTCTAGCACACACAGGATTCTGCCGTTGTTGTTCTTGGAGCAGAATTTGCTTCGACATGGTTTGAGTTTGGATCTCAAGTCAGCTCTGATCCATGAAAAAAAAACAAAAAGCAGATGAAATAAATTCACAGATATTTATAAAGAGCAGCTTCCTGTTCCACGGCCCAGTTCTAACGCTCCTCGCCGTCCTACTGCAATCTATCGTAGTGCTCGTAGACCAGTGGTAAATATTCATGCATGCTGATCCCGGAGATCCCGTGAGATTTCCTCGCCTGGCTTTTCCCGAGTACTTAATCTCCTCAGGATGTCCAAAGACACTGTTTCTAATTTGTTTATGAACTTGATGGAAGACATCGTCCTCCTTCTTGCTGTTGGAGTGTTTGATTGATGGTGTTGATGTGGACCAATAGTTCTCTGACAGAATGGATGAACGAGGCCATGATTGCATGTCCCCAAAGAGAACAGGTGTAAACAGGCTCTGGAACGGTGTCCGTGTCTCCTTGGAATTGGTTTGGATAAGACGCTTTATCCTGGTTACAGTGGGAACACTGGGTCTGGCCTTTCTCAGTGCAGCAGTCCCACACTTTAGGTGCTATTTGCATGGGGGTAGTTTTCTGTGCATGTCTCAGACGGGTGTGTCTGACCACTTACACTTCATCTCAATAGAAACTGATGGTCGTGGTCTTAAGTGCTTGTTGTAATGGGTCACGTGAGCATCACATTCACGTTCAGTACGTCTACAGACGAGTCAGAAATTGGTAATAAAATCTATATTTCTAATATATTGAAACTAGTTTTTCATGCACTTTATTACACAGCAGAATGAAAGCAAATCTTTAATTTTCAACACTTGTGAAAGGACTCGTTTGGGATATCGCTGAAAACCTCCTGATTCCGTGCCTCCTCCAGCATCCAGGAGCCAGTGTGTCCTCCAGTGTGTCCTCCAGTCTGTCCTCCAGTGTGTCCTCCAGTCTGTCCTCCAGGACGTTGGCTGGGACGGTGCAGACACTCATGAATCTCCTGAGGTCAGGATCCAGCCAGGAACCTTTAAGAGGTGTGAGGTGTCCACCCTACCCTCTGCATCACCAGTATACAAGCAGGTTCCTTATCAGACACCTTTATGTGCAGATCCAATGTCCAAGTAGAACCCTTTTAGAAACTGAAGAACCCTTAATTAGTCAAGGGAATCACTGAGAATATGTTTTAATATGTAAATGAGCAGGAGCTGAGAGCTTCATAGGAGAAGGCAGACACATAAGCTGTTAAATAGAATCATACAACACAGACTGTTACACACACACACACACACACACACACACGTGATATGCATATTAGAAGAGCTGGTCTAATTGAAAAGGTCACGTCTAATGTATGTTAATGCGAGCGAGGCAGCTCTTTTGTTCGGTTTGTACACACGAAGGAGATATGAAGACGTTCTCTGGGAATTAAATACAAAACGTCTGACACATATTAAATGACTTTCTGGGGCTTTTATCATTATTTGTATTATTTATTTATTTTTTTTTTTTTTTTTTTGCACTAATGTACAGGACCAGGGATGACAAGCGATGTGCTGTAAAGTAAATAAAAATTTAAATAGAGAATTAAAGCACTTCAGGTCAGGGTGTTCAAGAAAAACCAACGACTGATGTCCCCATTCTGATACAACCTGTGAATGACCAGGTTACCATAGAAACGCTAACAAGTCGTGTGTTCATTCAGCACAATAACCGACCAATCAGCATCCAGATTTCAAACGCGCTGTAGTTCGGCTTCAGCTCTGTCGCATAACGTTCGTATTCCTCTCTATATTCTCGCTGCGCCACCTCGGCGCATTAGCATCTCCTCGAACGTCTGAAGAAGTCCCTGCTCATCACTTCCTCTCCCTCTGTCTTCTATTTTGCTCTTTTCTTTTTTCATCTATTTTCTCATTAGTATTTTGTCGTTCGAGTTCAAAGCCTGCCAGGAAAAAAAAGCCTTGTTAATCTTTCATTACACGTTCAAACAGAATATTTCAAAAACATAAAGAAAAACCAATAACCTTGGATCTGATTTAGCTAATTAGTAATTGTTCTCGTGTTCGATTTGCATGTCTGTGGAATAATTATAAACGAGCCCACGCTGTTGGAATGTAATAACAGACGTATCTAACCGGCCCACGCGTGCAGACGCATGCAGGTCTTTCAACGCCGCCGCTGTCTTCAAAGCTTTGTTAAGAAACTGACCTTCTTTTTTTTTCACATGTTATTTATTTATTATTTATACTTTTTTTGTTTTTAAATTATTGTTATATTCTTTACCGATTGCACGTAGCAGAGCTTGTAAAGCAAACACATTTTCTTTATTGACAATTAAAGCAGAAAACCGTGGCTTGTCTAAAAGCCTGTTTAATTTGCATCGCCGGGACACTTTTTGCATGAATTAAACCCGTTAGCAGGTGTAGTGCTTCGGCTGCGAGTGGAAATGTAATGCTTGTCACGTTCAGTCTGGGACGGTGAGAAAAACAACAGGACAAAGATAACGCGAGACTTTCACCCTTTGAGGCGCCGATACAGCTGGCCTTCATGAGACGTTCAGTACAAACTAATCCCTCATGCAGTGTAAGCGCTGCTGCAGATGCTCTACCGCTAACCAACAATGCTGTGCACAGGAATTATAACGTGGTTACTACGAATCACGCTAACCCTAAACCGTGTAAATAAAAGTCAAAACTGTACTCAGTTTCTTACACAGTCTATTGTTTGTATTGTTTTCTGTGCGGCCTCCCGAGGCCACAACCGAGAAAACAGCAAAGCTGAATTTTTATGTCATTTTTGGATTTTTAGAATTAAATCTAACGTCAAGCTTTAGAAACGCAAATCAGCTCTAAGGACGATCCAAAGTGTTCTTGGTCTGTCATAATCTATAACCGTAAACAAGCCCCACAAGCTACTATATTTACAATACACTCAGTAAGGTCTGGATATATGTGGGCGGAGCTAAATGTCTACTTTGTATAAATATATATTTCGTGGTAGTTTATCAAAGAGAATATTGAACTTTATTATTTCTGTGTGTTCGACTGACGGTTCATTCAGAACACTGTTCTATAGCCACATCTCATCTGAACTGACTTTTAAATACCAATCATTTCCAGCTTATTATAGAAAGAAGAAACATCCGGATGGAAATATTTCTGTCTACAAATAAAGCACATGAGTTAAGAGATACTAGCAGTGGCAGACGGTCAATAGGGGGCGCAGGGGCGGCGCCCCCCCCCCCCTTAAAGTCAGGCAGAGAAGAACGCTCCTTTAACATTATTTAATATAACGATTATTTATAATTATTTATTATTTATTATGAAAATATAATGAAATAAAGTCATTTAGTCACAATAATCCACTGTATTTCTTAATATAATTTATTTGCAATTTAAAAAAATCTAAACTATATTACGTTCATTTGTGTTGGTGTACGCGGGGCGCGTAATCTATATATCTACAGGTTTCTACCTCTGATTGTTACACAACACTGACACTGGAGGCTCCTTCCACTCATGTTCAATAATCACCTCCATTACACTGCAAAAAAAAACATATACATTATATACAATGTTCAATTATCCCATATTATTGTATCATATTCATATTACATTAAAGTTATTTCTAGTCAAATTTTTTTAAAGAATTTTAAGTGAAAATTAATGTCTTGTTCTATTGGAAGATATTTTTTCTTCTTTCAAGAAACACATTCCTAAAACTAGCTAAATAATCTGAAAATTGAATAAGAAAATTTTGCTTTAAAAATTGTTTTGGGATGAGCTTAATAATCTTGTATTTGATTTGTTGTAATCTTATTTTAAGAAATTGTAAATATAAGTTCCTTACTAAGATTTTTTTTTTAAAAGTGTATTAAAGCCTCAGTCGCACCTAATAGAAAATTCATTAACCAATCAGAGTGTAGAATTCAACAGCACTGGATTGGATTTTACCCGAGTTCAAGGCTTTTAACCGTAATAACTAGTAACTGTAGCAGTTATAACTTCAATATGGGATCTCACTAAATATTAAAATATTTATGAATATATAAATAAATCAAACCCACATTCTTTGATTTTACCTCACAGACCCGGAGCATCGAATAATCGAGCAAATTATACAGTCAATATTTTTCTTTTTCATTTTTCTTTTTTAGAAAAGCTGTGTTTTGATCCGCCGTGTTTAACCTAAAGCACACCGCATGGTTCTGAAATTTTCCTGCTCCGACCTCCTGAAACTGATTATACGATGCGACTTGGTGTGATTCCTCTAATTCCCATGCAAATTAGCTGTGGCTCTTTCCATTTTGAAGTAAAATGTGTCTATATTTTTGGTGGCGTTATTGAAAGTAATGAGGCCACTGGGAGCTGCAGCGCTGCTTCGCGAAGGTCTTGTATTTCGGCGAGCATGAATAATTTAAGCATTTCAATTACGCTGTGTTGAGAGGCCGCGCCGTCAGAGCATCCAGACTGCGGCTCTGAACACAGCACTCCTGAAGAAGCGCTCTAAATTATTTATGCTTACATTACCAAGAAAAATAGGAAAAAGAGGAGAATATATTTACGGTGGGTGAACGAATCTCGAGTCCCCGCACACAGCTGTTTGTGTCGGCTAACACGCCTCGCTGTGGGGCCAAAGCCGACGCTAAGTGCACGTTTAAAGCTTTGAGTTTTGGTAGCGGAAAAATAATAGCGGTGCGCGCCGGAGCTCAGGTGTTCCATTGACATGATAAAAACATCAGGCTGCTCTTATGGAGCGGTGCGAAGGCTTCCGTTTGTAATTGCTTTCAGTGGCACTGAGAGATTTATATCAATTCCGACTGTGTTACCTTTGCGTGACCAAAGAGCTGCTCAATTCTGTGTCCTGATTGGTCAGGAGGTGTTGATCAGTTCTCTATAACAGCAGCTCTGACCGTAGTGCAGGTTTCTACTAATGAACCGCTTTTAATTGATTTCCTACATCTAACCCTCATTACTAATTAATACATTTAGGAGCAAACGAAGGGGTCCAAGCAGCAGACAACCCCATCAGGTCAGTGCTGCCACTTCACTTACGCTTCTCACTGAGCTAATTCATGGAAAACAGGGTTTTATATATATATATATATTTATAGTAATCTGTACCATGATAGACAGAAAAGGAAAATGGTTGTGAGTCAGTTTCTTAAAAACTTCCTGGTTTAACTTTTTTAGAACACCTCATCAGACATTTTTGGAGCACTTTATGGTAAAGAGTTTAAAGAAGACTTCCTGCTTTAGCACTTTTAGAGCACTAAACTGGTTTGGATTTTTAGGGCACTTCCTGGTGTAGTGTTTAAAGAGGACTTTCCTGCTTTAGCATTTCAGAACACTTCCTATTTTAGTATTTTAGAAAGTTTCATACTTTAACATTTTAAAGCACTTCCTGTGTTACTGTTTTAGAGCATTAAACTTGTTTAGCATTTAAGAGCACTTCCTGGTTTAGTGTTTTAGAGCACTTCCTGGTTTAGCATTTGCAGAGCACTTCCTGGTTTAGCGTTTGTAGAGCACTTCCTGGTTTAGCGTTTGTAGAGCACTTCCTGGTTTAGCGTTTGTAGAGCACTTCCTGGTTTAGCGTTTGTAGAGCACTTCCTGGTTTAGCGTTTGTAGAGCACTTCCTGGTTTAGCGTTTGTAGAGCACTTCCTGGTTTAGCGTTTATAGAGCACTTCCTGGTTTAGCGTTTGTAGAGCACTTCCTGGTTTAGCGTTTGTAGAGCACTTCCTGGTTTAGTGTTTGTAGAGCACTTCCTGGTTTAGCGTTCGTAGAGCACTTCCTGGTTTAGCGTTTGTAGAGCACTTCCTGGTTTAGCGTTTGTAGAGCACTTCCTGGTTTAGTGTTTGTAGAGCACTTCCTGGTTTAGCGTTCGTAGAGCACTTCCTGGTTTAGCGTTTGTAGAGCACTTCCTGGTTTAGCGTTTGTAGAGCACTTCCTGGTTTAGTGTTTGTAGAGCACTTCCTGGTTTAGCGTTCGTAGAGCACTTCCTGGTTTAGCGTTTGTAGAGCACTTCCTGGCGTAATGTTTAGGAGGACTAAAGCCTTTAGCATTTTTTCCCTTGTATCTGTTCCTTTTCTGGTTTAGTGGTTTACAGCACACCTGGTCATGCTGTGAGCAAATCCATTATCTCTCAGGTTTTTGCGCTTAGACACTTTGAAAGAAAAATCCCGTCTTGAACGGTGATCTGAAGTCCAGTCACCGAGGCGATGATGCTTAAATTACAGCACCGTATCTGATTTAAAAGACTTTTGAGGAAGAATGATATTTCACTTTAATTAATAACTGACTTTTATCTCCATGCAAATTAAATCAGAACCACATGTGTACGTGTAAGAGCCTTCTGTAGTGTGTGTGTGTGTGTGTGTGTGTGTGTGTGTGTGTGTGTGGTCATGTATGTGTCTGCTGGAGTGTATGAGGATCAGCGGAGGTTAATGAAAAGCTCTGCCGCAGTGTGTGATGATGAGGAGATGGAGGGAATGAGGTAGCGAGATCCTCATCGGCTCTGGCAGGTGTCGCGTGGAATGAATCAAGATTGTATGAATGTGTTCGTGTGTGTGTGTGTGTGTGTGTGTGTGTGTGTGTGTGTGTGTGTACATATATAACCCCCATGTACATGTGTCTGAAAGTTTTAAGAATGTGTGAATGAGAGTAGACATCTTCTGAGAGCTCTAATGGCCCGAGAGAGGAAAATACTGACTAGATTTAGACAGTTCTTGAACAGGACAAAAAATATTGGCACCCTGTGTAGGCTCGTCTTCCTCGTGTCATAGCTCATCCTGTTAAAAGCTGAATGCAAGTTTATAAATTTTACATTTGTGTGATGCATCAAAATAATTTTTCTTTTTAATATTAAACAGCACTGAGTCTGACGCATAGAAAGACCTGGTTACTAGAGAGAACTTCCTGTAAAATTCTCAACTACGCACTGCAAAAAAAAAAAAGCAATTCAGCAGCATGCAGTATATCACAGATTGTGCATAAGATTTATATAAATTACTGACGGTGCATCTCGTAGCTAAACAATATGAAGAAAAACTCACAGCTTCATAAGGAGGAAACATGGCCCAGGATCTGTAACACGTGTCACAGAACTGTACTGCGTTTTTCGGGAATATAAATCCTGCTCTCCGAGGGCACAGATCAGGAGCTGAGATTGTACAGCACCATCTCAGACCATGTGTGTGTGGGTGTATGTGCTTGAGTGTTATTGTATATTCTACATGAAGATTTATGAATTTCTTCCGCTTCATATCGCTCACCCTTTCATCACACAATATTTTCAAAAGGCTGAAGCTCTAAGACTGAGGCCGTGTGATCCAGCAGATAATCATTGCATTTTACTGCAAAATGAGACACATCCATTCACGACAACCAGTTTTTGCAAAGGAATCAAAAAGGATTACAAGCTGAATATTTTAGTGCATCTTTTCTTTTAGTGTTAAAAGGAACAAATGCCAAATGAGTATATTTAAATTGTTTTGAATATATTAGTGTATGATTATAAAATGCTATAACTCCAGCTCCTATAGTTTTGTCACGATGGATAAATAATTTTCCATTTGTGTCTGTCGTTATTTATGTATCCAATTTAATATCAATAACATGACTTACTGTACGTTTTACATTTTTTTGTGCGTTTATTAGGGTTTTTATTTATTTATTTATTTATTTTTTGGTAGTGAGTCACTGTTAGAAAATTGGAACAAAAAAAGAGAAAATACTTTTGTTGCACACAAAGACTTTTTAATTATAAAGTGTATTTAGAATCATTAGAAACATTTAAAAACTGTAACTGCAGCAACATCATCAGACGTCTTTTTAAACCTCCTAGTTAGTTAGAATTCCATCAAACACATTTAATTTGTTCACAGAAGCTGGTGTTTTGCCCCCTGTTATAGTTTTACTTTTCTGATCATGTGACAGAAAGAAGTGGTGTGATTGGTCTTTATGGATGTCACACTCTGTGAAAACACGTAATATAAAAAATGGATATGTAGCAATTTAAATGGACATCTTTTTAATAGACAAGTGCTCAAGGAAATTAATTTGCCAGAATGACTTTAAGTGCAAAAATGGTGTTTATCTCATTTTGCAGTCAAACCATTTTGCAAACAAGAGAAAACAAGAGAAAACTTGACCTCAAAAATAAATAATAAAATATTTCATTAAAAAAAAAAAAACTTTTTAAGGTAGAAATGTTTAATAAAACTGAAAATACTTGTCAGGCCAATTACTAGAAACTTTACTGATTTTGACTGCTCTTTCATATCTGTCTATTTATCTACTTTAAAAACACATACAATCAAGAAAAACAGAATTTAATTAATGAACATTGTGGGACTTTAATGGGTTCAATTCTTTACTCACATTATAGCAGCTATAAACAGTCGTTGCCTCACCATGAGAACTTCTTTACTTTGCTTATGTGCTGATTTACTTTTGACTTCTTCGAAATGTTGACATTGGAGACTCCTTCCATAAACTGTTAAATACACCTCTCCTTACCTTGGGGATAACATCGGCTTATCAACAGTTATGTGTTGTTTTACGTAGAGAATTGATAACATTTTTGAATGATGTATTAATATAATTATATGTGTATTAATATAAATATGCTGTATTGTCAGCAGATGAATAAACACTTTCTGACCAATCAGAATCCAAAAATCATAAATCTTTATAGTATCTTCAGACTTGAAATGTAAGGGTTTATAAAAACAAAATCAAATGTTTCTCTTCACCATTTTGCCTTTTTTTTAAGGTGCATTCTTGATTTCTTCATTTCTTTCTTTCTTTCTTACAAGGGAAATTAAATCCTTGTGCCATGGCAGACTGGTTCCACAATGGATTCTATTTGATATGAAGCAATTTTCCATTAAATTCTCTATATTTCTCTCTCTCTCTCTCTCTCTCTCTCTCACACACACACACACACACACACACACACACACACACACACACACAGAGAGAGAAGTGATCACCTGAAGACATAGCATTATTAGAGAAACCAATAGAATTCTGCACAGATACAGAAAAAAAGTCACGATTACTCCAAGCCACATTAAAGCGCCGCCGCATCAGCACCCCACACAGGTTTCAGTATTTTTTGTGTTCAGGGAACGTACGCAGCTAAATCACAGCCTCTAATCATCAGATTAACAATCATTCGATTAAGCCGCTTCCAGCTAACGATGCAGCAATTATTCTGCTAGCGGTCACGGCTACGTGCAATTAGCCTGCCTAATAAAGCGTAGTGTTTGCCAATTGCGGCTCTTTACACACCGCAAGGTGCCGTTGTGAAGCGACCAGCACTAAGAGGAGATAATGAACAGGACCAGACTCGAACCTGCAGCACAGAGGGTTTAAATCATGCTGATGTTTGCTCCATGCTCGGGAAGATGACGAGGTTCTCTAAAACAGGCTAGAATCAGGCAAAGAAATAAAACAGGCTGTAAAGCACTGAGAGAGAGAAATAACGCAATTGCAAATATTTTCTAATAAAAAAAAAACATTCTTTGGTGTTATTTATTTATTTGTTTGTTTGTTTAATAATGATGCATCATTTTTGTTTATACATTTTTGTTCCATTTTTTGCTGTGGAACATAATTATTACTAAATGTGCTAATAACTCCATGCTCATACTATTGGCACCCCAGATAGATAGATAGATAGATAGACAGACAGATAGACAGACAGATAGATAGATAGATAGATAGATAGATAGATAGATAGATAGATAGATAGATAGATAGATAGATAACCATTTACGGTTTCCTGTAGAACAGTAAAACATAATGTACTTTTTTAACAATCTGTAGTTAATTAGTTTGATATGCAAATATTGTAGATACTTTGTTGTATACATAGCTATTTTAGTTAGTTAGTTAGTTAGTTAGTTAGTTAGTTAGTAGGTTACTGAGTTAAAGCAATCCCTGTATGTAAAAAAATTTTACCCTAAATTGCCCTAAATTCCCTTTATCTCAAACCCGACAACAAACTGTGTTCCTTTTAGAAATAGTAGTAGAAGTAGAAGACTTTCATTAGAAGCTAAGAACAGGGTTCATCTTGGGCTTCTTTGAGGGCACATTGCATCCTGTCAGGCTTTTTAGGAGCTGGAAAAAAAAGTTATTCAAGGGTTCATTTGATGTTCACATGCTAAAAAGTTCTGCTTACAATTGATTTCCCATATGTTGGATTCTACACATATCATTATAAGGTTCCTTAGAGGAACCACTAAAGAACCATCTATAGTACCGTTATACGTGGAATCTTCCTGAAAGAAGGACAATCTCATGATCCTCGTGTATTTGTCCCCTGGTTTGTGTTTCATGACTTATGCTGTGTTTCAAGATTAACATTAACTTCAGGACTTCATCTCCCAGCATGCACCACTCTATCACATGGTTGTAACTGAATTCCCCTGAACTTTGTGTAGTCGATTAGTCTGTCTGTATATATGAGCTGTGTTTCATTGCGAAGTGCACTTCACAGGGTGCTCACTACTCCCTGCTCTGTTTTCAGGGAATGTTGGCGAAGTGAAATTCCTTCGACAAAACTCCACCATTCGGAACAACCTGCAAAGTCACCAGCACAGACGTCACTTCCTCGGTGCGTTACCATGGTAACAAAAATAGCTCAGATACCTGTCGCTGTTGCTGTGGAAATTTCACACTACGGACATTAAATATTGAATATTTATTGAAACAAAAATGTATACAATTATAAAATATACTATTGAACCGCTTATAACTTGTAAATAATTTATTGATTAATAATAATAATTGATTGAAGATGTAGAGATTTTTTTTTTACAGATTGCTAGCCTATATACAGTAAGACTTCTTCTTGATTTCTTGATTAAATTAAAATGTAAATTATTTTGTCCTTTTAATATGGTGTCATCCTCGATAATAATGATAATAAATATACAAGTCATTTTTCAAGCAAATTTTTTAACGCTCCAGTTAGAGGCAATGACTTATGGGAAATTTTTCATTCCCTTTTCCGGTGAAGTGACGACCTGCTGTTCACTCGTTCCCTACACCGTCCGCAGTTCCCTTTGAACTGAACATTTTCTCTCCCTGTGGGTTGGAATCACACTTAAGATGGCTGAACACCCTGTGAAGTGTAATTCGCCAGGCACTTCAGACCGATCGGAACGCACCTATAGTCCTTGTTGGAGTTCCTTTGTCTAGTGTCTGTTTCATTTGAACCTGTGAGGAACCCCATTAGAAACTGTCTTGTAGTGCCATGATAGTAGTGTTATATATATATATATATCACTCACTCACTCATCATCTATAGCACTTAATCCTGTATTCAGGGTCGCGAGGGGCCTGGAGCCTATCCCAGGAGAATCAGGGCACAAGACGGGGTACACCCCGGACAGGGTGCCAATCCATCACAGGGCACACACACACACACACACACACACACACACACACACACACACACACACACACACACACACACTCATTCACACACTATGCCCAATTTGGGAGCGCCAATTAGCCTAACCTACATGTCTTTGGACTGTGGGAGGAAACCGGAGTACCCGGAGAAAACCCACCAAGCACTGGGAGAATATGCAAACTCCATGCACACAGAGACGGGAATCTAACCTGGCCGGGACTCGAACCCGGACCCTGGTGGTGCATTTTTTTTGTCGTTGTTGTTGTTTTTAACAATCATTCATCAATGATGGACTGCTCTGTTTGGTTCCGTTTTTAGCCATCTAAATCTCACAGAAAGAGAGAAAAGGAGATAGACTGAGCCTGAGACACAAGAGTAAGACAGGTGGAGAAGGAGAGTGATGTGAGGACTCAGTTTGACATTAATGTTAATGGAAGAGCTGTCTGCAGTGAAAAGTCCCCAGCGATATCCAGAGCCAGCCAGAGGTAATGAAACACACAGCATTCGTGTGTATTTATTTTATTTATGCACAGCAGGACGAGTGAGAATATGGTCCATAGAGAACCCACGCTGTCGGGTTCCCATCCAAAATTACCAAAAAATCTATTCAAGGTGAGAGGGCATTCTAGAGCTCATATCCTCTCAAGGTTCTCTGCCTGTACAGGAGCCTTAAGAGATGGTTAAGGGTTTCGAGCTTCTTGTAACTATTTATAACGAGGAAACTCTCTGTAACAAGTTCCTTTGTGTAATGCTTAATGAAAAGAACCCTTTTGTACTCGCTTTCTTTTAGAAGTGGTTAATTATTTATTTAAATATTGTTGTTGCTTTTAAAGAACTCGTCAATGTTCTACATGGAATTTTCCAACAAAGTGTTTGTTTTTTTTTCTACCAGACTAGGTTGCAAATAGAACCTGCTTGTTGAAGAGCCCTTGGAAAACCCATTTTTACCCTCTTTAAGGATTCACTAGTTAATTCAATTTCTTACTTGAGACTGTTTCTCAGTTCACCAGCTGAACAAACTGCAGCGATGTTGATCTGATTTTCTCAGGGGGGTTCAGTCTTACTGACTGTCTTAAAATGTCAGGTTCCGTGAGAGTGTAAAATATAATTGCTAAAATCTGAACTGGAAGTTTGGTTAAGGCTTTATATAAAATCTACAGTAAGTAGAATCCTTGAATAGTGTTTTAACACCAGGACAGGTTCCAGGTAGAACTTGTTTTTTTTTTTTTTTTGGAAGTTAAAAATGTTCTTGTTTCAAAATCCACATCATTATTCTTCTTATTTATTTATTTTTTTTTTTATCTAGAATGTGTCAGGAGTTGAACAATTAATCTTGCTGTACTTGGAATACTCTTAGAACAAAGTGTTCCTTAAAGGTTCAAATGTTCAAAAACTTCCAAAAAAAAGTTGTTTTACATACAGCTGATCATGATAGGAAACAATCTTTGTTGTAGGGTTCTACATTAGAAATGCTCTGACTTTTCTGTACACGCCCAAATTAGTGCATCCCTCTAACTAGTATATACCCTTAAATGACTCATTGACTTTTGCCTCCTGGGGAACCCTTACAATTTATGTAGAAGTGTTTTCCTGACAATAATGTTTTTGGACACATTTGCGAGGAGAACATTACTAAGAACCCCAAAGAACTCCTTCATTGCTCATCTTTTTTTTTTTTTTTTTTTGGAAGCTATTAAGAGTTTAACAGTTTTTTTTTAAGGTATCCCAATAGATTCTGACTGAAACCATTTCTCATAGGGAAACCATCTATTTTAGAGTTTTACACAGAATCCTAAATAGTTCCATCAGTGGAACAAACCAAGAACCCTCAATAATTCTTTAATAGACAGCTGCAGGTTTTGGATTCCTGTGAGAATATCTGTACTGGAGGATAGAGCCAGAACAACAAATCTCAGCATTTACAAATTCAAAGAACCCAAAACAGCAGTTTCTGAGAACAATCGCTCCGCAAAAAATAAAAAATAAAAAATAAAAATAAAAAAAAAATGAAATGAAATGGGGCTGAAGCTGGAGCTGTTTCTCGGTTGTCTCTTTGTACAAAGTGAAAAGTATCAAGTTCTTTTTATAGTTGGTTTTCTTTGTGACAGGAAAACCTTCCTTAATATCTTCCTTGGGGATCCTTAATAGGAAATGGGATCCTTTTAAGGGATCAGCCAAACTGATCAGTTTGCACTGAAAAACTGCCAAACAGTTTCAGGGTATAGATTCACTGGTAACTTACCAGCTTCACTGTGCCCAGCAAGGTGAACGAAAAGCTGCTGGACTGGAATGAGTGGACAGGAAGGGTGCTGAGGGAATGCGCAGACCAGCTCTATGTTGTCTTCAACTTCAACTTCTCTCTGACCAAATCCATCATGCCAGCTTGTCTGAAGTCCATAGTCATTCCTCTGATGAAAATACAATAACCAGTAGGCTGGCCCTGGAGCACATCAGAGCCAGTCTCCTACCCACCTTCCACCAACACCAGTTTGCCCACAGAGTGAAGAAGGTCTACAGGAGATGCCACCATCACTGCTCTTCACACTGAATTGATCCACCCTGGGGCGCATTGATCTTCAGCTTTACCTTCAACACTAGCAAACGGGACACCAAACCTACGAAACCAGCAATTACTCAACCGCACAGCACGGTGGCTTAGTGGTGAACCCTATCGCTTTGCACCTCCAGGGTTCGAGTTTGATTCCTGGCCAGGTTCGATTCCCGCCCCTGTGTGCATGGAATCTGCATATTCTCCCTTTTCTTGGTGGGTTTCCTCAGAGTACTCTGGTTTCCTCCCACAGTCCAAAGACATGCAGATTAGGTTAATTGGTGTATCTGTGTGTTTGAGCCCTGCGTTGGATTGGCACCCCGTCTTGTGCTCCATGTTTCCTGGGATAGGCTCCAGCCCCCACAACCCTGTACACAGGATTAAGTGGTATGTGAGTGAGTGACTCTACCAACCCACCTGCCACTGGAGGCCACATTGGGGTAAATCTCTCCCAGACTATGCCCCACCACTCCTTTACCCTTACATTCAGCACCACCGCTGTACAGGGCTGTGTGTTTGGATTGCATTTCTACATACTGTACTCCATAGGACAGAAAAACCCTTCAGATGGTCATCGAAAAACCACAAAGAAAGCCATCACCTTATCACTACCCTCCCTGAAAGAGTTATGCAACTCTCACTGCCACAGCAGACCAAACATTCCATCCTAGACATCATCAGTTTGACCTGCTGCCCTCTGGGAGATGCTTCGGGTCCATCATCTCATGGACAAACAGACATAACAACAGCTTCTCCCTTTCTACTTGATGATGTCATCCTTGATAATAATGATAATAAATATATAAATAATTTTTCAAGCAAATTTTTTTACGCTCCAGTTAGAGGCAATGGCTTATGGGAAATTTTTCCCATAGTGAAGTGAAGACCTGCTGTTCACTCGTTCCCTACACCGTTCGCAGTTCCCTTTGAACTGAACATTATCATATGTTATATATCTTGTTGGATATCCCTTCAGGACTGGTACTTAATTTTGTTGTACCCTGTACCATGACAATAAAAGAATCTTTAAAATAAAGCTTGAAGATTTTTTTTTTCTGAGAAGGTATTCCTTGGACATCTAGATTACTTTCTGCAGAAGGTTTGCTAGAAAAAGAAGAAAAAAAAACAAGATTCACGGAGATAAAAACAAACAGAAAAAAAAGCAACTTTCATTCTTTTGGAAGTTGGCAGAGGAGAGCGGCTCTCAGTGCCAGCAGACACTCCTCTGAGAGCTTTCGGTTGTGATAAAAGGCATTTTTATTTATTAAACTTTATTCGGAATTCTTTTCATTATAAATACCATGTATGAAGATGTTCCTGCAGTCTGGAGGTGAAAGGTACTTTTAGAGATAACTGACAAGGAACCACAGGAGATGTAAACACTTTATGTAAAGGACATTCTTCTGTGTTGTGGTTCGTCTGCGCTGCCGGAGCTGCCGTATGACATCCTGCTGACTGTCACAGCCTGCTAGTTACACATTCTACCTGTCACGCCATGTTGGTCTAGCTTGCTAAATTTACCCACAACTGGAGAAGACCATGGCCGCCGTATGACCGCGGTGTACTGTATATGTATGAGATGTGTATATACAGTATATTCCTTTATGAATAAAACATTGTTGTCTGTTTCATCATGAAGATCTCATACTGAGTTACACCTTCTCCCTGTGCTTGGTGGGTTTCCTCCACATACACTGCTTTAGTCCCATGTTCCAAAGACCACGGCTAATTGGCGTTCCCAAATTGTCTGTAGTGTGTGAATGGGTCTGTGAGTGTGGTTGCTCATGTGGTCCCTGCAGTGGAGTGGAACACTGTCCAGGGTACAGTAAATCCCACCTCCTGTCTCCTGGGATACGCTCCAGGCCCCCTGACCCCCATCACCCAGTACTTGGATCTTCTTGTACGTTCTACATAGAACCTATAATGTTTCCTCCACTGCTGTAACCAAAGAATTATAGATAAACAAACAAACAAACAAACAAACAAATAAATAAATACATGTACGAACAGTGAACCCTGAACCCAACCTTTTTACAGTGATAGCTTTGTGAGTGATGGTTCTAGCGTATGGTATCCTGGGCAAACCTCCTTTCAGTGCCCTGGCCAAAATAAATAAATAAATAAATAAATAAAAGAAAGAAAGAAAGAAAGAAAGAAAGAAGGAAATGAAAAAACACAATTTGTTAAACATAAGTGTTATACTAGCCTATTTTATTACATACATCCTGTTTTACTCACACATGTGGTGACATTGCTGCACACCTTTTTTGTCTTTTGCCTATTTCCTTTTTTTTTTCTTCTAAACTTTACACCTCATAGCTTTGAGCTTAGTCTTGTTTATTTATTTATTTATTTTATTTTATTTTGTTGACTTCAGGACATTACTCAGCCCCAAGTAAAGTTCAAGACTAAACTATTTCACATCGTGGGTCTATAGACTGGTTGTATCTTATTCTTAAATATTTCTCACAAAACAGAGAAATGGAAGATGCCGGTCATCTGTACAGTGCAGTATATATTCACAGTGCTATGAATGATGTGTGGTTTCCTGCGTCCTGCATTTCATAGTGTGAGTGAGTTTAATTGGTTCTTATTGCAGTTGGGAAGACCTCAGGTGATGTCCATTTAGTCGCCTCGCTCTCCATCTTGTATTCTGAGTAAGAGCTCCTCCCAGTCAGTGCCATGCCTCGTTCACAGACTAGAATCAGGACACCAACAAGGTTAATTGGTTCAAACGGTGACAAGGTTAATTGATTCAGACGCCACCCTGGTCGGCTTCCCATGTCGCCCATTTCTAAATCCACCATTGGTTTGTGCAAATAAAGTACATTTATGTAGAACCGTCCAACAACGTGTTCTTCTGTCATTCCAAGTAGAACCCTCGATTATCATTAATTACCCCATGAAACCATTCGAGGACCTTCGCTTTCTTACCCTTCATTTCCATGGAGATGTACAGTTTCTTTAATGGGTATCAGCTTCATAATGATGTTGAAATCCTAATCTAATCTTAGGGTTTCCTTCAGAGTGTCAGCCAAAGAACGCTTAAACTCCAGTGATCGCTGGGTGTCGCACTAGAACCAGGAAGTCATTTTTATTTTTTTCCCCCAGCAGTTAGACTAATGATTCCCAGCACCTGTGACACAGCGAGAAAGCAGAGTGGACGCAGAACCTTCACAGCTCTAATTGCTTTCTGAGAGATAAAGAGCAGAACCGGCACTCGCTGTGCTACAGCCTCGCTAATACAGCTATCGATCGCGCCGACATGTAGCTTTTCTCATCCCTCCATCTCGCCAGTCGTTTCTTTTAGTACAAATGAACATTTTAACAACAACAAAAAAAAGTATGAATATTTATGAAGGAAAGACTATACACTATGACCATTGTGAAAATTAATAATTTACACAATATGCAGAAAAAAATGATTAGCATGCATATTAATGAGCAGAGGATTATGCACAAAAAGGAGAATATTGATGACGAATATGAATATTAATGACTTCGAGCTTATACATTTTATAGAAATTTCATAATTACAATTATGAATATGTATGAACTAAGGATTTCATATAACATACAAAAAAAAGTTGACAAGTTATGATGATTCCCAATATACAAATCCTAAGGATTATACACTATAGACAAACATATCAGTGATTATGAATATTAATGTGCTAATATGCATGATGGCAGAATGTCCATTGGTGTTAATTGTACATATCCAGCTCACCACATCGTTATTAATTCTAATTAGCTGCTGAATGCAGGGACATGGCGCTGCATTCTAATGACATCCAGCCTAATTATCATCATTAGCATATCCCTGCTAACGACGCGAATGACACTGCGGTGACTTTGCTTTACTTTTCCGGCCGCTGACCTTGCTTGTTTTTACGGAGGGGATTTTAATGGAAGGAAACCGATTAGCGGAGTGAGCTGATCTGTCACAGCTGGACACGTCGCCCCACGAATACGCAATGAGCAGAGTGGAAAGAGAGGGAAAAAAACAGAGACCTGAAAGTCTCGTCAGTTTGAAAGGAAATCAACAGAAAGCACAGTAAGGTGTTTCACCTGTTTCCTGAAGGCGTATCGACCCGATCCATCCCTCGAGATGGCGTTCAAACACCTCCTGCTCTCTTCTCGGGTTTCTCAAATCAAGTTGTTTTTCACTCATGTGTTTTGATTTTTACTTTTCTATTTTTACAATTCTAACAAAGTCTAATAACAGAACATCAGCCTTGACTAGCTTTGTCATTACTAACACTATCTATATAAGGAAAAGGTTCGGTCTGCACATTGGGTCAGAACTCGTTCTTTCAGTGATATATTTACGTTTCATGCATTGGAGGACCTGAAACCAGTCTCAGGTTTTTCTCAAATTTGTGTCTGTCTGTCTGTCCAGCCAGATTTTGTTAGAATTTACTGAAACTTTGCCAGTGCTTCAGTATTTGCCTGCAGTTTAATCTGCATCATAAAATGAAATTAAAATGTTGAGTAGACGTGATGTTATGAGCAGTTATGTGCTGGAATATAAACTGTAAGTTTGAACAGTGTACTGTGCATGAGTCCAACTGTGGGCGCGTCTTAAATCCTGTCTGTCTGTCCGTATGTCTGTCCAGCAAAACTGGACAGAATTGAAAGTAAAAGTGATGTTATGAACAGTTATGTGTGGGATTTAATAATCTACTTTAAAATAATCTACTAATGCGCTGCTGTCTCAATGTAAACAAACACCTGCACCAATAGATATTAATTAGAAAAGATAAAGTGAATATTTTTACTGGGATTAGTTCATATTTTCACTTTGGCTGAAATAACAGCGCTGACGTGGTAGAAGTGAATTTTAACACGCCGGAGTCGTTTTAAGACAAAACTTCATCTTTATCTGATCGACTTTTTCCATTTCTCATCTGTGATTCTCTCTCCGATTACCGAACAGGGAGTGTATTTGTCTAAACACCAAAGAAGTACAACTTAGTGTAAACAAGGCGTCAGATACTCGACCTTACAGAATGTGATTTCTGTGTGTTAATAAGTGAGACAGAGAGACACACAGACATGTACGTGGACTTCAACCTCTAATAATAATAATAATAATAATAATAATAACAATAATAATAATAATAATAATAATAATAATAATAATAATAATCATATCACTCATTACATTAAAGATCAGCAGATTATAATTAGATTTAACATTTTAACTGTTTATACAGACTCTTTAACCGTCAGTGATGTGTACTAACACTGGTCCAGAGTCCAAAAAGAAAGGAAGGTTATATTCATACAGATTGTTGGAAATTGTCAGGGCCATATAGGAGAAAGAAGACACAGCAGGGATCTTTTAGAACTAAAATACATGTGGTTAAGGTTACAAGGTTACTACTTTTAATTTATTTATTTTTTTTTTACTATTTTTAATTAATAGTTTGCAAATGAGAATTCTGCATTGATTCCTATGGAAACTGCTCCGGACTGAGGAGATTAAAATAGGTTCGTCTGAATTGAGGGAAATGTCAGGACGACAAGAACGCAGGATTTTGCAAAAGTCATCTTGACATCACTTTGCTGATGGTCCTTCATTTAGTCTTCGAGCCGCACTGGTTACATCACACCGCCTTCTCACTGTGTCACGTCTAATCCTACAGCTTGTTCAAGGTCACGTTCACCTTTAGGAAACGACAGCCTAGTAAAAAAAAACAAAAAAACAACAACACCCACACACACCTAATTTCCCCTCTCGTACCAGGCATCACCAAGAAAAGCTCAGCTCTGAGGAGAATCTCCACATGACTAACAAAATGCCACTTCAGACTCGGCCGTGTTCCGAGGCGTGATTGATGATTTCCATTCAGCGGTTCTCCTCGCCGCTCCTCCTGTTGTTTACTCTTGCAAATTGCATGAATTCTGGATCGGCGTTAGCTCGGCTCACTCACAGCCATCCGTATCGGAAATGGGCTGCGGAGGCCAAAACACAAACTAATCAAGGTGCAATTTCGTAGCGTGTGATAACAGGTTAGTGTTTGGAAGCTCCGTTCTCATTACGCAGCGCAAACTCCCATTCCAGTCCACAAATAAATACCAGCGCGGCTCCCTGAGGAATTAAATATAACGGACAAACAGACACTCGGGGTGCCACGTGTAATGTGTGTGTGCGCCTTAAAGATTAAGTGGGAAATATTTTCATATTTGGGGAACGTAGCATAGCAGAGGTTGAAGACGTCACACTTTTTCTTCATTTTAACCTTTATTTTTCCCGAGCAGCACGGCAGCCCGGGTCGCACGGCTCATCTCACACACACCTCGGACGCTGTGCTCTCCAAACATCTCTCACTTCTTTATCTGGATTTATCTATACACTGCAAATCAAACATTAATATCTTCACATTGACTCCCATCGCTCTGCCTCGCCCGATTGCTTCCATTGTACTTTTATATCTTGATGAAGACCATAATGTGTCCTCACAAGGACAGGAATATTTGACACTTGTGACCTTGGAAGGACTTTTGTCGGGAAAACATTCTTCTTAACAAAAATTTAAAACTAAGAAGCTGGGAGTTTTTCCTTTTGCTCACTGAGTGTAAGGTCGGGGGGGTTAGCGTCAGCACAGCATTACAGGGGACCTTTTAACCTAAATCTAATGTTTAGATTTACATTCTGACTGGTCTCCAGTGCAGCAATAAAAATGAAGAAAAACAAACATTTTTTGCTTATTGTCCTTTTTTCGCTTTTGTGTCGGTAAGGGCTTAGACAAACCAATGAGATCTTTCCCCCCAATGTGACCTCATATAAGAAGAGCCCCTCCCCCTGCTTGTTGTTCAGCTCCGCTTGTCTCTGGAGGGGCGTGGCTCAGCATAGCTAATTTACATAGACTCTGAAACGGCCCATTTGAAGGAGGAGTGAAATAATCTGTGTTTACTGATCAGTTCCAGCCTCGTCGCCGCCCCATTCTATGATTGACAACTGTGCTACTTGGTTGTAGTCTCGCCTCCGCCCCAGTCTGTGATTGCCCAGTTTCCTCAATTAGGTTCCAACCTTGTCTCCGCCCCTTTTTTGTGGGTGTGTGATTGCGGAGGTTCCTGATTTGGTTCTAGTCTCGTCCCCGCCCATGTCGTGTGATTGCTGAGTTTCCTGATCATGTTCAGGTCTTTGTTGATCCTACAAGCAGTTTTTTTGTCATGAGGTCCTCACAAGTACACTACGACTAGTGTGTGTGTGTGTGTGTGTGTGTGTGTGTGTGTGTGTGTGTGTGTGTGTGTAAGAGAAAGAACGTGTTTTGCTTTTCTTTTTTTTTTTTTATCCTCCCGTTTGAGTCGTTACTGTAGAAATGCTAATGTAGTAAACTGAGTGCAATAACATGAACCTGCTATTTGAACGTCTACTACTGTTACTGAAGATTGATCACCTTCTGGCCAATCAGATTACAGGATTTAACCGGCACTATTAGAGACTCATGTTTAATGGTGTTAAACATTTAGAACTTTTTAAAAGTTTCACAATATTCGGATTCAACTTTGTCATTGCACATAGTTACAAGGCACTGATTTAAAACAATATCTTATTAAAATGGTCTCTTTAAGTCTGAAGGGTTTTTTTAGCGCTTCGATGCCTCACATTTAAACACACGCAGGGTGAAAAACAAGTCGTGAACGACCCAGCGTGTGTTTTAGAACAAAGAGGTTTATAGTTTTAGTTCAGGAACCCAACGGAAAGGCTGATTATGAAGTCGTGATGGAATCTGAGGAATGGATCATTTTTATTCTGTTAACTCTTCATGTGTATGAAAAAGCTCACGTCTCATAGAAATAACTGAATAAACAGCTACAATGATTTTACCAGCTGCTCCACGTCCACGTCTGCTGATGGAGACGGTGGTGAAGACGGTGATGGACAA
This sequence comes from Clarias macrocephalus, assembly GCA_011419295.1. NCBI lineage: Eukaryota > Metazoa > Chordata > Actinopteri > Siluriformes > Clariidae > Clarias > Clarias macrocephalus. The sequence continues at coordinate 32,982 of JAAGKR010005844.1, forward strand.
TGGTGGAGACGGTGATGGAGACGGTGATGGAGACGGTGATGGAGACGGTGGTGGACGATGGTGGTGAAGATGGTGGACGATGGTGGTGAAGATGGTGGAGATGGTGGTGGGGCCAATGATGGAGCCGTTGATGGAGACGGTGACGGTGATGGAGACGGTGGTGGAGACGATGATGGACGATGGTGGTGGAGACGGTGGTGGAGACTGTGATGGAGACGGTTGTGGTGAAGATGGTGGAGATGGTGGTGGGGCCAATGATGGAGCCGTTGATGGAGACGGTGACGGTGATGGAGACGGTGGTGGAGACGATGCCAAAATGTGGTGGTGGTGTGATGACTGGAGAAAAGTCTTCTGGAGTGGCTCTTTGAACTGATATGTTACACTGAGTGACTGTGTTTAAACTGCGTCCTGGGGAGAAGAGCTGCTGACCTAAAATCTCACATCCACGCATAAGCCTCAAATAAGAGTTTCTTGGCCACAGCCGTAGAGCCAATTATCTCAGTGTGTGTGTGTGTGTGTGTGTGTGTGTGTGTGTGTGTGTGTGTG
>JAAGKR010005844.1:34952-47671 GCA_011419295.1 Clarias macrocephalus
GTGTGAATCATGCAGATGAGGTCCCCATTAATTGTGATGGAATTGTGTGAATTATTCAAAATATATGTAAACGAGGTCCCCATAGGTTATGTTCATCTGATTTTTTCAAGTCCCCATATAGCATGGTCAAAGCATTACTTAATTTATTTGGATATTTGAAGTCGTGTATGAGCTAACAAAGCTATGGTTAGTGTACTTGATTTTTTTTGTACTTCTAGAATCTTTAGAAAGGGTGGTCCCCACAGGTGATGGTCAGAAGCTTGGTCCCCATAGGACATGGAAACCAGTATGTGTGTGTGTGTGTGTGTGTGTGTGTGTGTGTGTGTGTTCAAACCAATTAAAATTGCGCTTTTAACTTTGATAGGCAGCATTTTTCATATTATTCTATATTCTTATTTTTAAAAGACGCCTGGTTACAGCTGGGTTTTGTTCTAGCGGTCAAAGTAAAGTATTAAAATCTCTGAATGATTGACATTCTTGCCGTCTCAAAGCCCCGCCTCTCAGAACCAATGCTAGCTACATTACTTTTGCTGTATAGATTTCTTTAAACAGTATCACATTCAATGTGGTGCTGTTGTACTGAATATCAGCGCTGCCGTCAAGCCGAGTGCTGAAGATATCAGAGCCATGCTGATATTCAGCACAACAGCACGACCTGGAGCGTGATATCGCCTTAATACATTACACATGCATTATCTGGAGGAGCAGTGGTTTTATTACTGATTTGATTGTGTGTTAAATGCAGTATGATGACAGAATGAATGAATGAATGAATGAATGACAGAATCCAGCACTTTTATTAGGATTTTTTTTTTCCTATCTGAGAGATTTAGTGAAAACAAAACTGGGTGCTGGTGATTTTTAGGCGACAGGCACAAATGGAATGAAAAATGATTTCGTGTGTCAGCAGCGCTGCCGTTTACACATGTTATTATTAACAGTGGCAGATTATTTATCTCACATATCCAGTCCATCTATTCACACCCAGACAGAAATGTAAGAAGATTTTATGGAGCAGTTTTATGTTTAATATTCCATATGTGAGCAATCCTGTTCGGAGTGTTTAGTCATTTGCGGTCTCGCTCCGTCTCTACACTGCGATACGGCGACGTGAGGTTTGCGAGGGCGGGGTCGCAAAAGTCTTAAATATTATTTCATTAAAGAATGTCCTTTTATGTTTTACTGTGAGATATAAAATATTAAACTGTAAATAAATCATACCGCGACGGCTCAGTGATGGAGCAGTGTGACGAAGTGGAGTCACTGTCACGCCCCACTTATACGTCAGCTACATTCCGAGGATTAGAGTTTTTATTTATTAATAGTTAGAATCTTTTTCCATTCATAGTTATCTGTAATGTTCTGTGAGACAAGTTCATTTGATCATTTCTGTTATGGCAGCTATAAACAGTCTTTCCCTCAACAGCCTCTGTCTTTCTCTGTAGGACGAAAAGATTGAACATACTGAGTGGCTGAGTGGTGGTAGTAGCCTTAATGTGGAGCCCCCTAGTGACGGGGAGGAATTGGACACGACTAAATTCGGGGGAAAATCCCCAAAAAATAATAACAATCTGAAATCCGTTTCTCCGTCATTTTAAGTATAATGATCTATCTTTGATATCGCCACTGAACGTTCACTGTATTTTGCTCCGTCCTATACAGAGGATGCTTTCGCTGTACGGTTTAAATGCGGTGTTTTGTTATACGACCTTTACATCGACAATATCTTTGGCTCATTTGAACAACTTGTACAAACGTTTTTCATTCTCAGGACACGTTTAATTTTGAAGAATTAAATTTGTAATTCTGACACTTTCCCTTCGTCTCCTTCTCCATCTCTCTTAGCTTGTGTTTATAGATGTGAACCAGGTGCTAAACAGATGATTGGTGCTGTATATAAGTTATTAAACGCAAGTAATTCAGCCTCATTAGATCTACTTCAACATAAATGGGAAAATAAGGGAGGGGAAAGGGTAGAAGAAAAGAAATAATAGTGTACCATGTATGTATGTAACTTGTTTATATTTCCAATAAAAAGACTTCGATAAGTCAAATAAATAAATAAATAAATACACACCTTACCTCTGGCCGAGGCCGGAGACTCAGAAGACTTAGAAGTTAGTTTTTTATACTTACAATGTTAATTCACAGACTCATAGAAATGTTGTCACGGGTTGCGCAAGAGTGAGTAACGAAGGTTTTTACCCTTTGCAAAGGAAACGCAGTGTTGCCTGCTCGTATTGTTGTTGCACATGACTCAGTTCTCCTCCTGATAAATGCAGATTATTCACATAACGCATGATGTGTCTGATAAAACAGAGTCATAAAAGAAAATGAAAAGCATGTTCCCAGCCGAGCACCGGCTTTATAGTGTATTTAAAATGCTTACGCGTTTTTATACTCACAACCACTTAATTGCATCTCTCTAGAAGAAGTTCATCACATTTCCACATGCAGCTCTAATCAAATCGGCCGCACGGTGCCGCGGCTAATTCCCCAGCTCGGGAGAAAAGGGCAGAGCGCAGCACGACTTTTCTTCGAAAAAGAACAAATGTGATTGCTTGGAATGTTATTTCTCCTGTTCGAGAGGTCAGAAAACGCCACATCCACTTACCCACAATGCAATGCTTATTATAACTGCATCTAGCTCATGGCATTTTGAAATATACAGCACTTTCTCAAAATAACGATGAACAAAATTAGTCATATTCCTCACTTACACCACTGGAGAAATGATTCATCTTTGTGCCAAAATGAGCGATCCGAATAATAAATCCAATAAATCAGATTCAACTCTACTTTAAATTGTGCAAAGTACAAATATAAAAGCAATGAAATGTAGGGAGTAACGAACCACGAGTGCATAAGTGGCTTTATTTAAGATGAATAAAATACAGATGTGCAGACTGAAATTGTGTGTGTGTGTGTGTGTGTGTGTGTGTGTGTGTGTGTGTGTGTGTGTGTGTGTGTGTGTGGCTGCTGATATACCCTGGGTAAAATACCATCTTTTATCTGTCTTTGATGTCTCAGACATTATCGGTCTCAGAAGGCTGAAACTGGGCCATGGTTGGGTCTTTCTTTAAAAAAAAAACAATGATCTTAAAAACTTTGCAAGCAAATGGCCGCAGCGACACAAAATCAAGGTTTTACAACATGTCCCTCAAGTCCCCAGACACGACCCAGCTGAACAGCTCTGCTCTCTCAGTTGAAGCGGGCGTGAGAAACCCCAAGAATTTGAATGAGTTGGAAATCTTCTGCATGGAGGAGTGTTCCAAGACCTTCCACAAGTGTTCTCCAAACTTGTTAAAAACTCTAGAGAAAGAGGCCAAGTGATGAGATTTCTCCAAATATGAGGCTTCAGCAAATGAACTTTGAGGTGGCAGCTCTTTTTTTATTATTTATTTCAGAATCTGCCTCATTGTGAAAGCATAATTTTTTTTTCTCCAAAAATCATTTTGCCAGTAAAAGCGTGATGCTTTTCAATAAGTCTCCCATATATAGAGATAAATATATATATATACTGTATGTAAATGTATATACAGTGCAGAAATAGCATTTGAAATGAGGGGCAATGCAAAGATGCACGATTGGGGTAAAGGACAGATGGGTGGAGTAGAAATTATTGAATCATGTTCAACTGTCCACTATGAAAACAGTCACAGAAGAAGCAGAACTGTTAGATTTCAGGGAAATCTGTCCATTTGATTATTGGTGCAAATGAAAGTGACAAGGCAAAAGCAGGACAGACCCCAAAAGGAAATGGTTTTCCATGTGCTTTCCTCAGCCAAATGGTCTCTCCTTATCCTTCCTGAATTATTCCTCTCAAGTTTTGTGTTTGCTGTTGTTCCTGTCACAGGTTGGTCCAGTACGTCCAAGAAGGCACATGAGAAGTCACAAGGTCTGTTGTGCCTCCCAGCGCAGTATGGAGGAGATACCAGGAGAACTGGAAAGGGCCACAGACGTCCAACAACCCAGCAGCACGACTGGTATCTGCTCTTTGATGCAGGGCGGAACAGGGAGAGCGCTGTGAAAACCCTAGAAAATTAACTCCAGCAGGCTATTGATGGGCTTGTTTCTGTCCAACACTGTGCACTTTGTGCAGGTCCAACAGCGTAGGTTCACACTGAGCCCATGTGATTGGTGTGAGCCTGAAGACACCGTGCTGCTTGTAACATCATCAAGGTCAGTGATGGTCTGGGGAGGCATTTCCTCGGAGGGCTGTAAAGACTCAACATTTTCTCAGAACTTATTTCAGTTTGGGCCCTTCTGGGGCAGGACAATGCTTGGCCTCATTTCGCCAGAGTTCCTGGATGATGGAGGCTTTGATGCCATTGACTGGCCCTCATGTTCCCCTGCCATAAATCCGATTGAACACCTATGGGACATTATGCATCTGTGCCTCCAACCACCCCAAGTACCACCACACACGGTCCAGGAGTTCACCGATGATCTGATCCGGGTCTGGGAGAAGATGCCCCAGGACACCATCCGCTGACTTGTCAGGAGCTTAGACAGATGGAGCTCACGTCAGGAGAGCATACAGGCCTCATACCGTGGATGAGCCAGTGTTTTTCAGGATTTTCAATACAGCTCTCTAAGGGTTGATGATTTTGGTTTCCACTGACTGTTATAATGTGATTTTGTTCTGAACAAATTATACAATGTTCATTTATTAAAGATTTTCAACTTGAATAATTCGTTCATCAAGAGGTGATGTGTGACTTAAGTGGTCCTTTCATTTTTTGAGCTGTGTAAATGCATTTAAAATGAAAGAAAATCACAGTAATTCATTCGCTCTCAGACTCGTTATCTGAAACGGTCCGGGAAGAGAAAAATCTTTGGATAAAAAAAGACACAATGTAGAATAAACACCTGCTGTATCTTCTGACCATGTTAATTCCAATTTCGTCTGAATTAATGTATGTGCTGATGGCTTTGGTGTTCTCTGAAAGGGGCGTGGCTTAGCAGTAGCTCATTTACATAAACACTGACATGGTTGGAAGAGGAGTGAAACAGAGGGAGTCTGGAAAGCCAGTGGTAATAAAGTGTAAAGTATAAACAGAACGAGAGCGTGCCTACGTTTGTTGCCGACCACGCCCCTTAGATGATGATGTCATGCGAATAAATCCCTGTTAAGTTCATCAGCCAGTTCCACTTCCCGTCTGTCACTTTGTCCATTTCATTAGTGTAGTATATACTGTAACTCCACACATAGCATGTTTCCGTCTGTGTTCGTGTCGCACTCTTTTAATTAGTATCTTGCAGAAATAATCACTTATTTACTTCACGTTGGTGGAAATAAACACGGCTTCAGAAGTCTGAGAGCTCTGAGACCGTCCCGATTCCGTTCCGCATCACTTTGAAGCGTCGTCTCGAGAGTTGTCAGGATGGAAAATAACCACCATAGAACTTTTTTTTTTCCCTTTTCTTTTTTTTTTTTTTTTTTTTTAACTTGTCACGCTGTCAAAAAGGAGACGTCTGGAATCTCACTCGCTGCCTAATTTCATACCTGATGTCTCTCACCTCGAGCGACCCGCCCGTGTTAGCAGCGATCCGGAGGCTTTATTAAAGGAAACGCTTCAAAGAGCTTCCAGAGATTTGTGACGTCTCCGGCCAGTCTGAACGCCAGCTCTTATGTGTGTGTGTGTGTGTGTGTGTGTGTGTGTGTGTGTGTGTGTGTGTGTGTGTGTGTGTTAGAGACACCGCGCATCATGTGAACAAAACCTCCTGATTTCATTCCGATGACTAAACTACATCCCTAATAACCATGAAACTGCCACCTAGTGCCACCATTTCCTGAGAGATTTCCTAGACGGCTGTTTCTCTCCAGTAAAGCTCAATGCCCTGATGCAGCGTCTCATGCTCCTGTCTATTAAAAGATAAAGATGAAAGTTCTGATTGTTGTGACTATCCACATTCTCGCGCTGTCATATTATTAATCATTTGACATTTTGTGGAATGCTTTATCTTGTGTGTGTGTGTGTGTGTGTGTGTGTGTGTGTGTGTGTGTGTGTGTGTGAAACCATGTCGCTCCTTAGTGTTAATTGCTGTCACTTAAATAAAAACACTTTAAACATGATTCCCATGATGAACAAAAAGGACTTGAAGATGAAGTTTCATTTATTTTAATTATATACGCACGGCATTGCGCGGCACGACATTGCGCGGCGTAGCGGTTAGCACTGTCTCTTCGTGCCTGCAGGGTCGAGGGTTCGATTCCCTCCTGGGGGTCTGTGTGCATGGAGTTTGCATGTTCTCCCTGTGTTTGGTGGGTTTTCTCCTGGTACTCTGGTTTCCTCCTGCCCGATGCACTGATTCTCCTGGGATGGTGATTTAAAAAGAACAACAGTATGTAAAGTATCCAGGATTCCAAGTTTATTCATAAGTAAAACTACAGTATGAAATATGAACCGGGTTAAGACATCCACATCTAATGTCTTCATTTTCTACTTGACTATCTAACCTTTTTCTTAGCAAGTTAATATTTAATAAGCTAAAACTACAGTATATCCAAATAACTAAACGTTTCTGCTTTTAACTGTTCAAATGATAATATAATTTTACTGTGTTTGTACATTCTTATCTGTAAAATTATAACATAAAAACACGTACAATCTTTGTTTTTAAATATGAATTTGTAAAATGTAACCTGGTTTCTTTCTAAATTAAAAAAATTAAAATATACATTATTTCAGCACAGATATGTTGTAATTTGAACTATATGCTATTTGTTTTAAAGTCTTTCTTTAAAAACTACCGTAAGCTGTACACTGTAAAATAATGAAACAGGCCTTTAGTAACAAGTTGCACAGCTTTTTAAAGTTTACTCAATTTTTATAGAAACTTGCTGGCCAAACAAAAGATTTCTCATTTAGATGACACATTGTTTACACAGTTCAAAATCTTAAGTTGAATCAACTTATAATTCAAATACATAAGTCAGCTCAAGTAGTATTTATTGGTTGTGAGCGTAATTAATGATATTTCTCTAGGGTTTCTGACTTGGCCCAACTTTTCATCCACTCAAAAAGATAAAATGTCTTCCATTGATGTAGTTTGTGAACGTTTTCCTATAAAACCAGGTTGACCCAACAATTAAAACACACAAGCATTACTTTAAAAAAACTTTATTCTTCCAACACTAGTCAAAGTTTTTAAAACAGTGATCTGCATAAAGCAGGAGATTTACACGTTCTAGTTTACTTAAAGGTCAATAAAATACCCGGAGGACACCAGATGCTTATCTGTATTTTACTGATTTTTTTTTTTACATTACAACATCATAACCATTTTTAAAAACTAGCAAAAATTTGACTTTTGAAGAAAATTTTTTCCCAAAATGTCATACACAAAAAAAAAGCGTCTCTATGGCAACAAGAGTTTGTTTCTCAGCATGTGAATCTGAGGGAAACGCGTCTTCATAGGTGGACGTCCACTCGTTTTGGAATTCAATGTTTAGAGGACAGACCAGACCCTCGGAGACTTCGGTCCCCTCCAACAGCATGTTCACGCTCCTCCAGTAGCTCCAAAAGGCCGTCCGTCACCCCTCTGACCCCAAAGTCCTCCACCGCAGAGCAGAGCTCGAGGTAAAGAGAACAAGAGGAGGCTTGTAAAGACAAAGATGATCAATTTAACAGAATGTCTCGTTATGATAAATATATCTAGTAAAATATATTAATGAGGCTTTATGCCACTGAACACTGTTTCTGGAAGTCTAATGATGTTTTAAAGTGATGCATCGTTTCATGTTCAAAAGGGTTTTACTTTGTCATTCTCAGGAGTTACTACATGTTTGAAGTGATGTTGTAAATGTAAAACTCATTCAGTTTTCATCCAGATAAGTGAAGCGATATAACACTCGTAGACGAGCGTTAGCGACTCCCAAGCCAAACTAACACGGACCTTTTTATATCCCTCCGTTGATCTGGATGCGTTTGTCCGGTGCATCTCATGGGGGTTGGTTGGGGGCCTCGGGTTCTTTGCCCGCTGGGCCCCGTGCGTGGTGCGCTGTGGGGCGCTGGATGTTCTGCCGACTTTTTATAGGCTTATATTGGCTTTTTCATCTGGGTTCAGACTGGACGGACGGGTCTTTGGCCCCCATGGTGCCCGTGATTCTGCCCCCAATTTACTGGTATATAACCGTGATCAGCGTTATTCACTTCACCTGGCGGTGGTCATGATGTCACGAGTGATCGCAGTGCAATTGTATAGTGCAAAAGCCCTGAGATTTACAGACGCTGTATCAGCACGAGGGATTTAAAAAAATAAAAAAAACAGATATTGATGTTACACAGAAGAGAAAATGTCAACAAGTCGATAGAATAATTCAAACAGACTGAAAGCAATTAGAATGCAGTTATTGGACTAAACCTCCCGAGTCCTGACCTTTGACCTTCCTGGATGTACGTGGTGTTGTGTGGCAGATAAACAAGCACGGAATAAAATACGAATCATAATCCCAGAGTCCATAGTCTACACGAGCATTGTATTTTATTATTTTTTTTTTTTTGGTACAAGAAATCAAGACACACACACACACACACACACACACACACACACACACACACACACACACACACACAAAATCCTATTAAAGTGACTTCATGTTCTCCAAAATCAACAAACAAAACAAAATGTAATCGGCTCAGTGTGTGAGAGCCTCCAGGGACTCGTCGAAACAGAAAGCAGCAGATCGTTGTGAGGAAACCGAGCGCCTGTGGGGAAGAACACAGCGAGAAAACACACCGCTGTCAAACTTCCAGAGAGTTTATTCAGGGACTTTCACTGCAGAGGCAAAAGCTGCTCTCAATTACACGTACGTCACTGAGGTGAGTCTGAAAGGTGTGTAAGGGAGGGACGAGCGTCTGTAGCGCAGAGGAATGAGTACGGCACGTCGAGAGAAAGACAATTATCCGATGAAGCCGCGGCGCGCGCTAATATTTTGTGGGAAATTTATCCGGTCGATTAAATAATAATGAAGAGAATTTAAGAGAAAATGTTTTTCCGTTTTTGGTTTGAGACTCACCTTCACCACAGCTCGGATTTAATTTTTAATTAAAAAAAAAAAAAAAGTTGATATTCCAATATATTCATACTTTTATTTTATTTTTTTTTTCACTTTTCAATTACATGGATAAAGATTTAAAGCCCTGGATGTTAATTACATTTGCAGTTTGTTAGCATCAATTAAAGGATGTTGTGACTGCAATCCTGCGTCTTTTAAAACTCAAGTAAAGATATATAAGATATATATGTTACATTGTTTAGAAATCACACTTTCAATATCTTTACGCTTCATACACCAGAAAATAGTCTCAGAAAAATGTATTGTTTGTCTCACAGCATCACACGAGACTGTCTGAACTGACTGAATCTCCTGCAGTCCTCAGATCTGAAGTTTAATCTGCACCATCAGTGAATCTACATGTGGAGTAAAAGTGATGTTATGAACAGTTATGTGTGGGATTTAATAATCTACTTTAAAATAATCTACTAATGCGCTACTGTCTCAATGTAAACAAACACCTGCACCAATAGATATTAATTAGAGAAGATAAAGTGAATATTTTTACTGGGATTAGTTCATATTTTCACTTTGGCTGAAATAACAGCGCTGACGTGGTAGAAGTGAATTTTAACACGCCGGAGTCGTTTTAAGACAAAACTTCATCTTTATCTGATCGACTTTTTCCATTTCTCATCTGTGATTCTCTCTCCGATTACCGAACAGGGAGTGTATTTGTCTGAGTGACGTGTACTAACACTGATATACTATATGAGTGTTAAACTCATACAACTTTTACAATATGGCTGCCTTGAGCTGCATTTCCCATCAGCCCCCAGCGCCTCGCTCTCGTCACCTGACACATGTTGATGCTCACCGGTGTTGAGTTTCCTCCTCATGGGTTCAGCGATTATATCCTGGTGTTCGTGCTCTTGGCTGCTGAGTCGCTGTGGTTTGTGTACAAAGTTCTTGTTTTTCTCATTTAGTGATTCAGACTTTGTTTCATTTCACGTTGTTCACTTGGTTCCACTGTTACAGTTTCTGAGACACCATCAGGTTAAGGTTAATTAAAGAAAGGAACTGAATCCAGTCGGGGTGTGTACGTGATAGAGCTGTGTGTGTTCTCCAGACTGTGACTTTAAAGTTACTTCACTCATCCATTTCTCTAAAATAAAGCAATTTTCTTGTTTTGTTTTTTTTCCAACCAAACGTCTTTAGTGGCATAAACGTGTGTGATCGGTGATATTGGGGTTTTTCTTTAGTAAGGAGGTTAACAAAAAAATTTTATATCTTAAGAACAGAGGAGTTTATGGTTTCTCAGTAACATGACAAGCTGATTGGAGTGTTTATCGCTGCTATAACGTAAATCAGCGCTACATGGACGATCTAAAATAATAAAAGTATTATTTAAGAAAATTTCAAGAATTCACATAATCAGCAATACAACAGAATAATAAAATCATGATACGTATGCAGGAAAATTTTAATAAAATATAAAAACAGGTTAATCAGATATTTAAATAAATATAGTGAATTAAGCAACACTAAAAGAACAAAATGTAGTTTTTTGTCATTTTTATTTCAGAAGCATGTCTGCTTTATTAATCAGAAATGTGGAAGGAGTAAGAAGTGACGAAACTAATCGAAGAAAAGGGGAGATGATTAAAGACGGAGACAGACAGAAAGAGAGAGCGAGAAAGCAAATCCAGACTGAGGAGTTGAGAAAGAGAAAAAGATGATGCTGAGAAAAGATACAAGGAGAAATGAAGATCAATCAAGAGAGAAGGAGAAGATGAGTGAACTTCCTACCTGAATAAATGAGGAGAAACATCTTCAGTGCCATAAACGTGTGTAATTCGTTGATATGGTGAACGAGATGTTTATGTAAAAGTTATGGAAGGAGTCTTCAGTGTCAGAGGTTCAAAACTGTTTAAGTATCTTAATAACAGAGGAATTTATGGTTTCCCAGTAACATGACAAGCTACGAAGAAACAGAAACCAGACAGTTTGGTGAGTGTTTGTGTATCGCTGCTATAGCGTTAATGAGCACCACATGGACGATTTAAAATATTAAATGTAACCGAAAATGGATAAAAAGTGTATCTTCTTTAAAATGAAACTCACCAGCAACACAACAGAATAATAAAATCATGATCATAAAAAAGCATATAGTGAAGTAAACAACACTAAGAGAAGAAATTGTATAATATACGTATATTTTAAAAATACAAATAAATTAAGCGACTTTTTAGTAATTTCATGGAAATTATATATATATATATATATTTTTTTTTTTTTTAACTTTCTAAATAATAAACTAGATTTATGTAATAGTGCTTTGATGATTATTATTAGAAGTTGTCAGAAAGCATTCACAGAAATTCACAGAAAGCAGCTCTGGGTCGCGAGTCAGACGAGAGCGAGCGTTAGATTTTAGAAGCAGGTTCGCTTTATTAATCAGCTCTGAGCCAGACGTTTGGACACGTTCTCGCCCCTGGGCCTCGATTTAAATTACCTCCTCTGTCGCTCTTAAGCACACTTGGCCCCTGGTGAAGCCGGCTGTGGCGCGGCCCGCGGCTGTCTGAAAATGTTACATTCTAGCGTTTCAACTTTTCCCTGCTTCCTCTGCGGCAGCGCGGGAACACGCGGAGCCGCGTCTGATCGCTGATGGTTTATTTGTTTTATGTGTGACTCGGTCTGTAGACACATTTGTTCCATAAAGCCTGGAGAAGATTCAACACGTCCTGGACACACACCAACTCACACTGTCACAGGGGTCATAGGGGTAAGAGACGCTTCAGGACAGGATGGACAGATCATAAATGCAGTTTAGAGAGGGTGTGTGAGAGGGAGAGGGGAAATAAAGAGGGCCTAAGAAAAAAAAAGGGAGAAATTTAAGGTCTTAGACAAATTGAAGGACAGTGAGAAAGGAAAAGAGTGGGTGAGAGAGAGACAGAGACATTAACATCAAGAGAGAAATCTATAAATCTAAAGCGAGAAAAGAGAAATAAAGAGACACAAAGAAAGCATGAAAGAGAGATGGGGTGGGGGGGGGGGGGGAGCCGAATGAAGATAAATTCAGAAAGAGAGAGCGAGAAGCCTGAATGGTAATAAAGAGGGAAAGCAAGAGAAAAGGAAAGAAAGAAAATACGATGACAAGATTGAGCGGAGAGGGAGCGAGAGAGAGAGAGAGATGTAGACGGAGAAAGAAGTGACTAAAGCAAATTGAAGAAAAAAGGAGATCAATAAAGAGAAAGAGACAGACATGGAAAGAGAGAGAGGGCAAGAAAGATCCATCAAGAAAAAAAATCCATCAATCTAGACTGAGGAGTCGAGAAAGAAATAGAGAAAGAGAATGAGACCGAGAGAAAATAGAGAGAAAAAGATGATGCTGAGAAAAGATAGAAGGAGAAATGAAGATCAATAAAGACAGAAGGATGGATAAAAGGGATGAAGACAAAACTGGAGAGATACACAGAGATTAAAAACAGAGTGAGACATGCAAAAGGAAGGAGAGAGACAGAGAGAGAGAGAGAGAGAGACAGAGAGAGAGAGAGAGAGAGACAGAGAGAGAGACAGTGAGAGAGAGACAGTGAGAGGGAGAGAGAGAGAGAGAGAGAGACAGAGAGAGAGAGGGAGAGAGAGAGGGAGAGAGAGGGAGACAGAGAGAGAGAGGGAGAGAGAGACAGAGAGAGAGACAGTGAGAGAGAGACAG